>BQNB010182619.1:0-12484 GCA_026074375.1 Tanacetum coccineum | reverse complement strand
GGGTTCACTGTGTTATGAATTAGAGTAAATGGGTTTTTATACTCCCAAGCCCATGCAAAACCCCATCATGAGACTATGCCTGGGAAAAAAAGAAAATTTTGATGGAGTGTTGGTTTAGGCTACATAGGGGCGGCAATTTGGGGCTTGTGGGCTTAATTTATTATTTTTTTTTTTTGTAAATTTTTGTTGTATTATTTTGTACAAGTAAAGGTAAGAAAAAAAATATACTTAAGTTTATGTAGATTTTTTTTAACAAGGATTCGGCTGGACGCGGGAACAGACAAGGATTCAAAATTTTAAAATTTTTCGAGCTAACGAGGGAAGATATAAAATTTTTAACTTCTTAGAATATTTAGACGGATAACGATTGCAAGCACGGCTCGCGAATTATACTGAACGGCGATTTTTTTATTTTTTTTATTTTTTTATTTTTTTTTTTTTTACTAAATCGACGAAAAGTAAAACTCAAAATTTAATAAAAGTAAAAATAGCAATTATGTCGAGATTTAATAGTGACCTTGAATACGGAATGTTACAATATTTTTGCTCTGGGGAGAAAATGTGATTTAATTATGAAAATCTGATAAAAAATGTAATTTTTTTAACTCAAGTATAGGCTCTCCTATATGTGCTAAACTCTTTCGAATATCGATGCACATATTGAGGGGGAGCGAATGGTTATGATGGCAATTATGGAAACACCTAAGACCGACCCTGTATTTAATTTATTAGAGTTATAAGGATGGTAAGGTTAGGTACTCATTCCCACGATCCCGCCAGAGCCGGAGGGATCTACCCAAGGACAATCCACTAGTTAGTGTAGAAGTCCTTAGGTATGATTATAAAAGGAGTAATGTGAGAATAAGGGAATAGTGCGGACTGAGATGGAGCTAGTACTGGAACACACCCAACAAGGTTCTAGTAATGAAATCTCGGTAAGCACTGAAGGGGTTGAAGAATGAAAAAGAAATGCTAAGATAAAGGGTGAAAAGAAAGCAGCCCTCCTTAAACTTTAGGCAGAAACCGGGTCACTACATATGCTGTCAGAATCACATGGTTGATTGCTGACATTGAAGACAAGTATCATGGACCCAGTGATACGCTGCACAACCCTCCCTAGCCACTCAAGATCCCTCAAAGGATTCTTGTTTCACTTCTCACGGAGATCAATACATTTCTATCGTCTCTCTCACTCCGAGTTAGACGATATTGAAAAGGTGGCAGTCCGCTCCAGCCTCCGACTACCAAAAACCAAAAATGCACTATTGAGTCTAGAGCCATGAGATCATCCAAAAATCTCGTTAGGACACTAATACAAATTGTGCTTGTTTTTCACACACTGTGACAACAAGTAAAGATCTTAAGAGTCCTACGCATTATCCTCGTGGTATTGCCAGAACATCCGAGTGATACGTAAGTACTCACAATGAAGATGGAAATCCTTCTAGAGCCAACATCAAACAAGCTCTTGGTAGGTGACATGTGAGATCCATTATGGATTAAACTTGTGACAAATGGAAAGCAACGATGGTGCGATTCTTTATGAATCAAACTTGTTCCAGGCAGTGAATTGACGAATAGTTTTTGAAAAACCTTTCGATGTGCCCAACAACTGATTTTCTAGCACATTGACTGTGTATATCTTTCAAAACAAATGTGTTTCTGATGAAATTTGATTTTGTGATATAAAACACTCTCGATGTGTCACAAAAATACTTTCTCAAGTGACACGTCGACTGTTTTTCAAATCATTTTCCTCTTTAATCGGTAAGATAGTAACTAACCGATTCACTCTTATCGTGCTGTCTGCTTTGAGACGTTCCGATAAAGAGAACAGGCAAGTATGGTGATTCTGATGGCTGTACATCTGATGATCCGATACTTATACTGGAAATCATGTCAAGGAGATTCATCTTAAGATGAATCTACCTGATCACAGGTCGGTCCTCACGGATCTGGAAGTTACTCCAACCATACTCGGGCGAATGACAAAGCCATGTTCACCCACGAGCTTTATTGTTAACTGTTTTATTTCAGGGTCAAGTAAAGATGGAGATGGAGATACCTCATTCCAGTGGAGTCAATTCACAACCCCATGCTCACACTTAATGTTTCTAATTAATGACATCATGACAACTGAAAGACCTACAACACAGCTTCCGCAACTCTGAGAAGTAATGTCATGATCAAGAAAAGTGTGGGCATACGGGTCCAAAGGTCACAACATCACATGAAGGAAATAATCCACTACAAAGATGATTAAGAGATTTACTGTAGATGATGATCTTAAAGAAAGCTCAAAGATCACTCAAGTCCAAGGAACAAAGCTCAAGGATCACTACTTGATGTACAAAGACAAATGTTGAAGAATCAAAAGACTACAAGCCATAATCAAAGATTAATTCAAATATAATGCTAGGATTCAATTTGTATTTTCTGGGGTGACCTCCCTTAGGGGGAGATTGTTAGGATTATGAAAATCCATGTAAAAGACTCGGTCACCCCGTATTATATCTAGCATAGGTTAGCTCGTAGTCTTAGTATTAATCATTTAGTTATCGTATGACTTATGGTGTTGGGTTGGGTCTTTACCCACTTGTTAGCCCACTCTATAGCCCACTTAGGGCACCAAAACACTTGTATAAATACCCCTTTCCAGCCATGGGAAGGGGTTGGTTGTTCATTTCATAATACACACACTTAAAGTGTTTTCTCTCACTAGACTAGTCACTTTCTCTCTCTAGAAATTCGGCCAACCCATCATTCCTAAGCTTGTGTTATGATATTCAATATCCTACACAATCTGGTAATGTCAAGTTTTCTTTTAACTTATAGCTGTTGAAATGATAATTATTGGAGCTTGCGTGGTGTGTTTGGCTTTAGCTAAGGATGACAAGTTTGGCCCGTTTACTAATGAATGGGTTAATTTTGGTTATGGTTGATGTCAAACTAGTAAAATAAAAACAAAATGTATTTACTGTTTTGGTTTTTCTGCAGTTGAATTTGATCATAGTGGAGGGATTGGGTCTTATTTGATGTTACCACTGTCCTGTTCTACTTCTAAGCTAGAAGCAGTAGTGGCAGCCCTTTCCATTCTGTCACCCAACTCCTTATGGACATCCTCATCACCAACCTTTATCGAGGGACCACTAGACTAAGGTATCTTGGTGTCCCAACCTCTTTTGATATGCCTAGATGTGTTTTGATCCCTTTTAAACATACTCATGATATAACACATCCTTTCATCTATGCTTTTTGGTTGTAGAAATAAGGAACCTCCCCTCAAACAATGCCTCAAGTGATAAGAATTGAAAACAGTTGCAACTTTAGTGCCCATGTCCTCTTAACAGCATTAACATTTGCTTGGCAGTAGTAATATTCTGCCTAGCAGTATTAACTAAAGTCGAACAACATTAACTCTATCTTTAATAATTATGCAACAACATGCCTCTATTCATCTCAAGCACACTAGAAAAGACTAGATAGACATGTGGGAATTAATGAGGATCCATATTTATGCATAACCCATGAATAAAAGTTAAACACTGTGAACCAAGACCATTATCTATCTTCAAAAAGGTGAAGCATTCAACATCAGGTATTCAATATGCTTTGCCTGCAAATGTTAGTTCATAGCCAAATATACAAACTCCAAAACATTTTCTTCTTAATAGCATTAACTATGACTAACTGTTTTAACAAACAGTCTTAAGTATAACTAACAGTTTTAATTAAACTTAGCAGTATTAATTGAGAAAACAAAACAGTAAGTAAAATCCTTTTAACAAAACTAGACTTTTACCAAACCTAAAGAGATATAGAAAGTTAAGGATTTAGCATTCCAATACTTGAGACTAAGTATTGAAATCTGCCTGCATCAAAACCTTTTGTAAGAAGATCTCTAACATTTAAATCAATATGAATTTTAACCATTTGTATTAACTTTTTAGTGTTGCAATCTCTTATAAAATGATGCCTAATCTCTAAATGTTTTGTTTTAGAATGTTGAACAGGATTTTCAATAATGCAGATAGTACTGTTATTATCAATATTAATGACAGTGTTCATGAAATTGTACCCATAATCCAATAATTGGGTTTGAATCTAGAGTACTTGTCCACAGGAACTAGCAGCAGCCACATATTCAGCTTCAGTTGTAGAAGTTGCAACCATAGTTTGCTTTTTACAGACTGCCAAAGATACCAACCTGTTTCCCTATAAACTAACACCTCCAGTGTTAGACTTCCCTATCTAAAGTTCTCCACATATCACTATCAGTTATAAGCAACCAGTTCAAATGAATCCCTAAATACCAAGGACCTAAAGTTTAGTTGGTCCTTTCAAATATCTAAAAATCCTCTTCGAGACTGCGAAGAGATTTGGATGTCTTAGGGAAACTAAAATCCTAGCACATGCACATACTGCAAAACCATGATATCTGGTCCTAGATGCAGTGAGATTTACATCAAAAGACCCAATCATATATCTATAGAGATGTACATCAACATCATCAGAATCTCCATCCTTGACCAAAGGTTTTTCCAAATCAATAGGAGTTGAAGCAGACTTCACATCAGAGTAGTTGAATTTCTTCAAAATTTTAGCTACATAATTATCCTAACTGATAAATATTCCATCTTCCTTCTGTTGTACTTGTAACCCTTAAAGAATGATAGTCTCCCATAGAACTCATCTGAAACATATCTTTCATTAGCATCTCAAAACCAGTACATAACTCATTATTAGTTGAGCCAAAGATAATTCATCTACTAGACCTTACAAGCAAAATATCTTCTCTTTTTGCTTCTTGATAAAATAAAGGTCTGAATCCCTATTCTTGCCCCTTTTAAAACCCCATGGATCAAAAGATAGTTAGCCAAAGTTTCATACATGCTCTTGGTGCTTGATCAACCATAAAGTGCTTGACCACCTTGTAAACTTGTCTGGATTTCAGGATCTTTTAAATCCCGTGGTGAGTAACATTAGACTTCTTCCTAATGGTTCCATATGAAGAAAGCACTCTTTTACATCCATTTGATATACCAAAAACACAAAAAGAAAGCTAGGCCCAGAAAACAACCTTAATTGCCTCATTCTTGCCACAGGTGCAAACACTTCGTTCAAAATCAATACCTCTTCTTGTCTATGACCCTGAAACAATAACCTTGCTTTATTTCCTAATCACAATTCCCCTTTTCATCTTTCTTGTTTCTGAAACCCATTTTGTTCCAAATTCCTTGCTTCCGTTAGGGAGATCCACTATAATCCAAACTTGTTGAAGTTTGAATTGCAGAAGTACTTTCTTGCATTGCCTCCACCCAGGATGAATCAGATAAAGCATTAGCAAGCTTGTTGGTTCAATCTGTGATAGAAACAAGCATATAAACAAGTATTAGGGTATCATGTGTTTTCTGCTCATACACATCACTGAGAAACCCTTATTCAGAAGTAGGTTTTGACATTCTTCTTGTCTGAATAGTTGATTGCACTTCACCAATCACATTGTTAATTGGATGATCTTTATGTATTCTTTTATTGGGAGTGGTTGGAACAATATAGAATTTGTAATGTCCCCATATTCAACTTCCTGGTTTCTTTTCAGTGTTGTCTTCCCTTTATTGGCTAGCAGAACTAACTGATGGACCAACATCATTAAGTTTTAAGACTAACCAGTATTAACAGTCAAGACTGGCAGTATTAACTTGTTGCCCAATAGCATTAACATCTTTAGAACTGTTATCATCTACAAACCTTTCTTGTTTAGTATTCTCATTATTTAGACCATCTTCAACCTGCTTTTGAGCATCATCAGCAGTTTTTGGTTCACCATTATCAACATCCTTTGTAGGTGAATCAAAGTATGAAGTATCTTTCCAAATTGGCATCACAATGCAATCTTGATTGTTTTCTTCTGATGTACCTGTAGAGTCATTAGAAGTTGTACCTATAGTAACTGGTACATAGTTCATAGATTGGGTTAGAGAGTCAATATCAAACAACCATTTTAGACCAGTCCCTTCTATCATAGGCTTATTCTCTAAAAACCCAATATGCAAGTTTTCTTCTACCCTCTTGGTTCTAGTATTGTATACCATAAAAGCTTTACTATTCAAAGAGTATCCAACAAAGAAACCTTTATCATTTTTGCCATCAAACTTGCCTAAACTATCAAAGTATTAAGAATAGTAACATGACAACCAAATGGTCTCATAAAACTTAGAGCTGGTTTAAAACCTCTAAAAAGTTCATAAGGTGTCTTGTTATGAGGCTTGACTACTAAAACCCTATTTTGTACATAACAAGCAGTAGAAACTGCTTCTGCCCAAAATGTGGTAGGTAACTTAGAGTCAAACTAACATTGTTCTTGCAGCCTTAATGAGTATCCTATTCCTCCTCTCAGCAACACCATTTTGATGAGGAGTCCTAGCTATACTATATTCTCTCTTAATACCTTTTTCTCTACAAAAATCATCCATAACTTTGTTCTGAAACTCTATCCATTTCACTTCTGATTAATTTCACTTCTTATCTTCTAGGTTTTGCTATTTCCTTATGATAAAGCACTTAATGGATCTCGACTGGTTTCATCTTAGTTTTTAAAAAAAAACACTATGTAATCTAATATAATCATGCAATGCTACTAACAATATCTTCTTATGCATCAAGCTACCATAAAGGTGGACCAAACCAAACCATATGAAGCATAAACAAAGGCTTAGTGAAATTAGGATTCAAACTTAGACTTACAAGAAGCTCTGTGTTACTTCCTTTAAGACAAGCAACACAGGTTTGGTCATTTTCAAAATGTTTTATAGGCAATCCTCTTACTAGATTATCCTTGACAAGCTTATTTATGTTTTTAAAATTAATATGACACAAGTCTTCTGGCCAAAGCATGATTCATCAATGTAGCCTTTGCAACAACGACAAGTCAAACATTTTAGAACAATGTTCTTCATATCAAAACTGTACCATATAGTCCTTTCTAGGAATTTTAAGAAAGTATCTGATTTTTATCAGCAAACTTAAATTTAAGAGACAAACAAGACATTCATTATCTGTAAAAAGGACAATATTTCTTTTTGTCCACACATCTGTGAGACCACTAAAAGATTGACTTTTTAACTCATTGACAAAGTATACATCTTTAAAATCAAGATTATCGATCTTAAGAGTTCCTATACCAGAAATTTTACCACCATATGCACCTCCTCAAAATGCAACATAACCTCCATCAAACTACTTGAAATCAGAGAGATAAGCTATGTTACCAGTCATGTGCCTTGAGCATCTACAGTCAACAAATCCTTTATCATCAAGTTGTGGCTTGCCCTGCACAAAAGAATAAGGAAATTAGATTCCTTTTGGGACCTAATCCATTACTGACTTGGATCTGCCCCGTGCATCAATGTAGTTATATCTATTCAAAGTGATTGATGCACTATTAGGTTTGATAGGTCTCCAAACCCAACATGCTGAGGGCTTAACAGCATTAAACCTATTTGCCCTGACATCATTAACTGATGTTCTATTTGGCCTAGCAGTATTAACTACTCTGGGCCTAACAGTATTAACAGGTGTTCTGTATGACCTAGCAGTATTAACTATTCTAGGCCTAACTGTATTAACAGGTGTTCTGTATGACCTAGCCAGTTATTAAACCTATTCATAGGCCTAACATTATTAACCTTACATTAAATGCCTATTAGTTAATGTGGGGAATTCCTATAAAAGGGCCTTAAGGACAGTAGATTGTCTCATTTACAAAAATAAGCGTTTGGTCCTAGCACTAATTCACTGTTGGTGTTAGGTGATGCAGTATAAAACTGACTTAGCAATACTAAAAGGTTTTGGACCAGTTTTCAGCAAAACTGCTCTAGGAGTCATATTTTTATGGGTTCTATGGTATGAGGTCCTGGCATAATAGTCATTATCCACCCTGTTGTGATTGTCCCTACTTACCCCCTTTTTCTTTTGATGGTAAGTATAATTTTTCTGCACATGATTAAAGCTCCTACAAATAAAAACAACCTTGTTAACATCACAAATTCACTACCGATTGTTTGACTTCTGACCATTCCAGATTTCTCTGATCCCTCTAGGACTTTTGTGATCTATTTTTAGCAGCATTAGGAATAACAGTTTTCTTTTCAGGCTAGTCCTTAGACATCATCTTGTTTCATCTTACATCTCACAACCCAATTCCGCATAATTAGAGCATCATTAGTTATTCCTAACTTCTTTAGGTTCTACTTCACTAACACTCTTACTAGTGTTAGACCCACAACCTTTAACAAAGCTACTTTTGACATGTGATACTTGTTCTTTTACCAAAGACTTATCAAAGTTTTCCTTAGAATTATCTGATTGATTTTCACAAACAACATTATACTCTTTCTTGCTATTCTCAGGACCATAACCTTTGAATTCAGGCTCTTTGAATTCATCAAGACCAGAATAAGACAGATCTAGTTTGTTAGGTCTATTATAAATTAAAGGATGAGGTGGAGGAACTACACTATATCCAAAACCCTTTTTACTTTTGTCAGTTATCTGACTTCCTAACAACTGATCAAAGTCTTTTGAGGCCTTACCAAATTTCTCAATTTTAAAGTCAATAGCATCTTTTTCTTGCTTAGCTTTTTCAAACTCTGTTTTAAGCATATTAATTTCATATTGTTTGATTCCTACTTCTCTTTTAAGGACAACGACTTCTTCACTAAAAAGAACCTCATTCTTCCTATATGTGACAAGTTGTGCCTCAACAGTATCTAGTCCTCTTTTATAAGTAATTGCCTTAAATTCAGTTTGATGTTGTTTAGCAACCAAATCATCATATTGCTTCTTAAGAGTTTCATAGTTTTTAAAACAAGTTTTAGAGCAAGTTTTATCAGTGTATACCTCTGAGTCTGAAAATGCCATTAGAGCCATGTTTGTCTAAACTTGATCTTCTGCCATGTCACTCCAATCAAAACCTACACCATTAATAGCCAACATTGCCTTTGAAGTGTCTTCATTGTGTCCTTGCTTCCTGGTGTTGTCTTGATTTCTAAACTGACCTTCCTTGCTTCTTGGTGCTCTGCACTCCCTAGCAAATTGTCCCAACTTATGACAGTTGTAACACTCCACCTTAGATTTATCATATCCAAAAATATCATTACCATTAATGAAAATCTTCATACATGTCCTCTGATAGTACTTCTTTGCTCTCACACTTAGCAAAGAGAGCTGCCACTTTAAATCCATTGCTTCCAAATCATCTTCATGAATTTGCTCTAAGTCCTGATTGTAGGACATTAGACCGCATTTGGATTGACAACCAGAAACATACACAGTATTATCACAAACACTTGCAGTGCAAAACTTATGGACTGACAGTATTAACCACTAGTGCAGGCAGCACTAACTTGTAAGAAGCAGTGTTAGCATCATTGTACTGCTAGAGCTTGGTGGCAGTATGAAGCCAAGATTTGAACACACTAGATGTACTAACATTTTTTCATTTATCTACTATTTAATAATTTTGAAATTCTTGAACAAATCTCATCTATACTCCACAGTCTCAATCCCAGCTTATTCAGCCAAACAACTACATATATTACCACTCAGGTGTGTAAGCTGCTTAAACGAATTTAAGTTTAATCTTTCTTGGGCAATGATCACACCCAATATAGCAAGCCTACTGCCTATCTATGACTCCTATTAAAAATAGATCTTAAGACTCTGTACTTGTGCACTAAAATTCCCATACTGTTGCTTCAAGAGAGTTTCTGATTTTTCTTGTACTGCATTACCTCCAAATCTTGTTTCAATGGCAACAAACATAGATTTAGCATCTGGATACTGACTGAATGTTAGCTGATGTTCATTTGGAAGTGCCATGAGTAACAAACCTCTAGCTTTGACATCATTCTTTTTCTTTGTCTTTTCTTCTACAGTTACAGGTATAGACATCTTTGTAACCATTATCTCATTCTCCTCAGTTGTTTAAGATATTGAGACCCATAAATCACCATTTTCTATCACTTCCCAGAGTGCATAGTCTTAGATCTGGAAGTACTGCTTAATCCTTATAGCCCACATATCATATTCCCCTAATTTAAGTATGGGAAGCTTTGCATTAGGACCACTATTTGTGGATTCAAACTCCATGTCTTCTAGATTAAAGTTTCTCAAAGCAAAGCTTTGATACCACTTGTTGATCCCAAACCTAGATTGATTCCTTAGGTTGTCTAAGGTTAAATTACCTTGGATAAATCCAAAATAACTTGTTGTAGAAACTTTGTGTGTATATTAAAGTGTATGCGGAATCTACACCTTAATACTCTAGAAGTAAAATCAATGAAACAGTAATCTTGAACAACAAAGATATAACCAAACGCTCCAATATTATTAGATCAATAATACGAGTACTCTTAACTTAGTACTGAGGTTACAAACCTTGAAGCTTTTCTTAATTGACTTTGACAACTATGAAAACTGATAATGACACGTCTGCGTATTTTGTGATCTCTCAACTAATGCTTTAGAGCCTCCTTTTATAGACTAAGGAGTCCTAGTCGGCTTACAATATATTCCTAAGATATCTTAATCTTTTCTAAACATAAACGTAATCTTCTAAATAAATACATTATGTATATCTTGTACATAAATATCTCAACACTTATCTTCACACGTATTCTTGTTCTCCAAACAATCTTTATCTCTTTAATTCGTCTTTATCCTCTTGAGACATAGAAAGGTCATTTAAACAATTGGAAATCATTCCACCAGCACCACTAATAAACATAAGTTAGTGGTAACAATTAGGTACTAGCTGGTACTAATATACACTAACATGTAGTAACTTGTACTATTAAGTCTTAACTTTTACAACTAGCAGCCAATAACTTACTTATCTTATATTTTTAGTCTTCAACACTAAGGCATACTTAACTATCCACTAACAGCGATAACTTTGATGCTATGTAGTAATAAATTATACTAACAGAGTTTGAGAAGATGATGCATAAGAAGTTTCAAATGAGTTCTATGGGAGAACTTACATTCCTCTTAGGACTGCAAGTAAAGCAGAAGGAGGATGGGATTTTTATCAGTCAAGACAAGTATGTGACTGAGATTTTGAAGAAATTTGGTTTTACTGATGTCAAGACAGCAAGCACACCTATGGAAACACAAAAGGCTTTGCTCAAAGATGAAGATGGTGAAGAAGTGGATGTTCATTTATATAGATCAATGATTACTTCTTCAAGACCTGATATTATGTTTGCAGTATGTGCATGTGCAAGATACCAAGTCAACCCAAAAGTGTTACATCTTCATGTTGTGAAAAGAATTTTTAGATACTTAAACGGTCAACCTAAATTAGGCCTTTGGTATCCAAAAGATTCACCTTTTGATTTGGTAGCATACACTGATAGTGATTATGCTGGAGCAAGCTTGGATAGGAAGTCCACAACAGGAGGTTGTCAATTCCTTGGGTGTAGATTGATTTCATGGTAGTGCAAGAAGCAGACTGTGGTTGCTAATTCCACAATAGAGGCTGAATATGTAGCTGCTTCAAGTTGTTGTGGCCAAGTGCTTTGGATTCAAAATCAATTGCTTGATTATGGGTGTAACTTTATGCATACAAAGATCTATATTGATAATGAGAGTACTATATGCATCGTTAAGAACCCTATTTTTCATTCAAAAACAAAGCACATTGAGATTAGACATCACTTTATCAGAGATTCCAATGAAAAGAAGCTAATTCAAATGATCAAAATTCATACTGACAAGAATGTTGCAGATTTGCTTACTAAAGCATTTGATGTAAGTAGATTTCAATATTTGTTTGCCAGTATTGGAATGCTCAATTTTTAAAGTCTTGATTATGAAAATGGTGAGGTAAACAGAATTGAGAGAGTTGGTAGAAAGAGAGATGCGTGATAAAAACAGACAGAGTGATTTAGTGAGTAAAAGAATTGAGAGAATTTGTGAGTTGAAAAACAGAAAGAGAGATGTGTGATAAAAACAGACAGAGTGATTTAGTGAGTAAAAGAATTGAGAGAATTTGTGAGTTGAAAAACAGAAAGAGAGATGTGTGATAAAAACAGACAGAGTGATTTAGTAAGTAAAAGAATTGAGAGAATTTATGAGTTTAAAAACAGAAAGAGAGCTGTGTAAAATAAAAACAGATAGAGTAATTTGGTGAGCTAAAAGAATTGAGAGAAATCAAAAACAGATAGAGAGAATTGTGAGCTAAATGAATTAAGAGAAAGCAAAAACAGACAGAGAGATTTTGTGAGCTAAAATATTAATTTGATGATGGAAAAGCTGATTAGAAAGAAATTGGAGTTAATATTAGTAATTCAAAGTTAATGCTGCTAGGCATAAACTTACTGCTGCTAGGGAAAGTTAATGCTGCTAGGCATAACTTACTATTGCTGGTTGTAAGTTAATGTTGCTAGGCTTAACTTACTGCTGAGTTACTACTGCTGGG
>BQNB010182618.1:0-12484 GCA_026074375.1 Tanacetum coccineum | reverse complement strand
TGTACAAAGGGTATGTTAGAAAAACTTTCAACTCATTAACACTATCAGATGTATTGGTGCCTAGTCAAAGATATAAAGACATTAATAAGGTTTCAAGAACACTAAAACATACAAAATAATATATAAAACGTGTAGTCTCTACCAGTATAATCCCAAAACATACAAATGATATGTATATGTAGGCTTTTTTTAATATGATGCAAGATATGTATGAATGAAAAGATATATATAGATGATAATTATAGAGTTATAAGTATGGAGATATATCTGATGTTTTTCATAAAAGATATCTTCTAAAAGATATATTTTAGAAGTTATAATATATCTTTAGAAGTTATATAGATGTAGTATGATACCTAAATTGAAAGTGATAATATATGAATAATGTTTTGCGAAGTAAAATACAAATTACTTCTTGGCTCAGTTGGTAATCATTGTTGCATCTAAACCATAGGTCATGAGTTCAAACCTTGCCAATGCCAATATTTTTAGAAAAATTTCGAAATTTAATGCAAAAATAATCATGAATCCGAAAATTAAATGCAAAAATAACTATAAATTCGAAAATTATTGTCTTATGTGTGTCATGTCATCGTTGTTTGCGCCATGTCATAGTTGGGGTAGCGTTGAGTCACTATTTCATATTAATCCAGTCATAGTTAGCCCCATATATAAGTTATAGATTTTGTATATATTTATACATATAAAAAGACCATTAAAATTTTATCATAATATAAAAACATTTTTTATATTTGAAATAATTTTTTTACTAAATATCTATGTAATTAATTTTTTTTAAATAAATGTTGTAATTCAGGTTATTCGGGTTAACCCGAAAACCGAACCGAATTCAAATTCGGTTTTCAGGTTGACCCAAAAAAAAATAACCGAACAACCCGATAACCAAACCGATCAATACCCCTAAGCTTTAGTTGATAAATGTTTTTTTTAGAGCTAGACATCGAGGAACCGAAAAAGTGCATCGCTAGACATCGAGGAACCGAAAAAGTGCATCCAAAACATGACAAGAAACACCTGGACCAAAAAATCCACCTCAAAAAACATGTCCGAAAAGTCACACGCCGAAAACCAACAACTTCGAACACCTAGCCCCACAACTAAATTAAACACCCCAAAGACACTACACGTCTCAAACAGCAAGCAGCCAAGTACTAACCCAACAAATACAAGCAGTCAAGTACTAAAATCAAGATAAGGTAGCCTAATCAATGTTCTATATCGTCCTAACCACAAAATAACGGGCTTTGTTAACTGTTTACTGATATCAAACTGAATTTAGGACTCAATTTTGGTTTAGAAAAATAAACCAAGCTTCGCAACCAAAAAGTGTTTATTTTGAAGTATTAATTGACATTTTAATGTTAACAAGTGAACTTTTAAGATAGATGTGACGTTATATACTGAACAAAGAAAATTCAAAAGTTTGGGGAAAAAAAATAACTTTGAAACAAATTATTATGCGAATGCGACACAAAGACAAGCATCATGTGTTAGAATTAAATGTCAAAATTTAGCAAAATAGCCATTATACAACAGAATAAAAAGGACCAGCCAGAAACAGCAGTACAACATACTCTCAAGATTCTTGACGATGATTAAAGGAGGGATTGTTCAAGGGTTTCTCTCTAACATTAAAAACGATGAATCTACGTCTTTGACATTCCAAAAAAAGTGCTTCCAACATCCATGTCTTGCATGTGTCGGTGCAAAACCTCGCGCAAGTGTTCTCGCCAAAACAAGCAACTAGACAGACTCGAGTGGACACAAGTAGCTGGAGTAGATTATACACATTTTCAAAGGAATTCTTATCCCATGAAAAACTAAAACGGTTTGGAGAATGAATAAATTAGGCGTACCCCCGAGATGTGAGCTTTTGTTCTTTTTTCATGGGGGACTGGAAACTTATCCTACAACCGCAACATGGTAATCCTATAGCTTCTGATTAATGTTTGTTTAGATTGCAAGATTCTTCATAGCTTCTACATTTTCTACTTTACCATTTGGGGAAGGCAATTCAATACCCCCGTTTTCAGCATTCTCATGTATCTGTTTGGAAGCCTTACTTGAGCAGAGGCTACCTTCAAAGTAGGTCGAGTATGGAAAGTCTTCAGCACATCGGTTTTTCCATCCTGAATAATAAGTATATAAATAAATAAATAACCAAATATCAGATATAAAAGTCTACAAAATCTAAAGTAACTATGCCCGACACAAGCATTTAAAATCATGTGTTTTTCTTTTCTTTATTGATAGAAGACAGCAAGGCTTACTTAGTGCAGCATCTCGATCATCTAAAGTAGCCACCAAAAGCTTGTGAACTGCAACACAGTCTTTCAACTTCCATTCTTTCACGGATCCAAGTGCTCCATTACTAATTCAGAGACAAAACAGACATTTAAGTATCTGTGATTGTTAATAATTATAGGTATATACGTACCATTTACCAGTATTGCATACGAAGATGTGAGTTTCACGAACTCCAATATAGAATTTATGGAATTAGTCCTTCAGGTTATAAGTCCGTTGCAAAGTTAGTCCTTAATGACTAACTTTGCAACGGAACGCTAACCTAAGGACTATTTCCGTAAAAAAATTCAGAAACAATTTACGAAAATAGTCCTTGGGGTTATCGGTCCGTTGCAAAGTTAGTCCCTCGCGCTCCGCGGCGGAGTGCGGGTTGCAAACCTCGTTTATTCAAGAGATAAGACACGCATTTAAATTGATTATTCTTATCAGTGTACCAAAGAAAATGGCCAACCATATATCTTATGGTTTTATCAGGTCAGATCACACAAAGTCTCCCGATCGATCTCGTTCGGGTAATACAAGTAGATAACCTCGCATTATTATGTAGGCTTACCTCGAAGCAGGGTTGTTGGACGATTCTTCAATCAAATTGATTGCCTCTGCCTTCTTGTTTGGTTCTAAACAGAAGATCATCTCAGCTACCGCTGCTCTGTGCATCAAAGAATCTGCAAAATTACAAGCATGATGTATAGCTTCTGATTGTAAATTCTTGTACATGTCCTCAAGCCTATAATCACTAGTGCATCAAAGAATCTGCAAAATCACAAGCATCTGACCTTTATGTTGCTCGAGGAAAGCAGTATTTGCCTCCATCAGAGATTTACCATGCAGCTGGCTATAAAACACGATGAAAATTTAATGACAAATTAGTTAATGAAACAACGAAGCATGCATTAGATATACAAAAGATATACGTGAATGATAACCTGAAAGTTGGTCGTTCTTCTTCTAATACACCAGAAATGAGCTTTTCAGCATCAGTTGTAGGAGCAGACATTGATGCCACTTTGTGGAAGAATCGTATCTGTAAAATCCCACATTTCAAATGAACAATTCTTTTAGAAATGAAATATAAAATATGATGTACAAGTTATCAGACTTATTAACATAGTTAGGTAAGAACGACATACCAAGCAGCGATGGGTGTCTGGGTTTTCAGCATCTAGTTGTACCAGGTGCTTCAAAGCCTACACCAAATCATAGAGCATAAAAAGGTAAGCATTGAAACCTACGGTAATTATCATATAGTCCTAACTCCTAACATTATCAATATTATTATATCGAGTCTGTTTAGGATTTCTCTCCCAAAAAATTACCTGCAAAGCAAGCAAGATCTTTTGCTTTCTCATATTAACTTCAAAAGAAAGCAAATGTGTCTCCAAGTAATCAGACGAATGCTTCTGAACCAGTTTAAGGTACTTTCCTGCTTCCATTAAAGGGTCTTCAATCTAGGTCAAATAGAAAATATTACTTGACATACTGCCCATGAAATATTGTTTTCAGATGTGTATATATATATACTGAAAGAACCTGCAACAACTTCTCTCCATTTGGATCAGTATCAACTGCCTTGACATTTTTTTTCCCAGACTTGGAAATATTACCAGCGTTGGCTTCCCCACTCTTCACTTCTGCCTCCTAAAGGAAAAGGGGTACAGCTTAAAGCTAACAGCATGTAAAAATAAAGATGAGTAAACGGGCATGTACTTTTTTTGCAGCCTTCCTCTGCTTTTGCCTCAATTTCTTCTTTTGGGAAGCAGGCAGTTTTGCCATTTCATCATCTTCTTCTGTTGATGACTTTGGAGGAGAATCATACAGCTTAATGTAGCATCTGTCAGGTACAAAAAGCTAAGATATCAAAAGAACCGATAATATATTGTCCTTGTTCGGCAACAAGAAAAAAATTAAGTTTAAAAATGGTTAATTGCATGTAGTAAGTTGGTTAACCAAAACAAAAATCAGACCAAAAACGGTTAGCTCTTTATGCAATTAGCCATTTGAAAACCACCAACGTTTTTAAACCCCACAAATAAATAACCAAGTAAGCTTACCGTATAGCTCCAGCTGCTGCCTTTCTAAAGTAAGCATGAGCATGAAGCCGGTCTTGAAATCTTAACATTTCAATATATGACCGCAGAGTCATTTTCCTTAAGCAATAAGAATGAAAATCAAATTGGTCTTCAGTTATATCAGCATAATGCTTCTCAACAGTCAAGTAACTTTTCAACGCACGTCCAAGGTCACCCTGGCGAACATAACTTTCACCAGAAGCAATTTCATACCTTCAAAGGAGACATCTCAAATTTTTTTTAAAACTGACAATATATATAAGAAACATAAATTCAATATCATGTATGAAGCAAACACTAACCACATGCACTGCATATCATGCAGGTTATTATGTTGTTCACCATCTTTTGTGAATAATACAGCTGTCTTTTCAGCGAGTGGAACCTATCAAAAGCATATACCATGTGAAAGCAAGATTAGAAAAGAGCAAAGGAAAATTATATATAGCGTCTAACATCGGTATGACCAGAAGAAAACATGTGTGAAGGTTCCTGCCTGATCAGCCTGCAGCATTCTCTTTACACATTGACTATTTACATAACGATCTGCAAGATCCATGCTCCTAGCTTCATCTGCCAATGCAGCAGCTGCTACAAAGTCCCCAGCATGTTTAAGTATCTTACTCTGCATATATAAAAAAAGAAAGCAGCCCATTAAGATAAAAAAAACGACCATCGCGATAACCTGAAGGTTCACAGAACACAATCTGCAACATGTAGCAGCAAATAAACTATTTTAAGCATGCATACAAGATAATTAAACAGAGACCAAAGAGAGCAACTGTATCTGAGCTGGATAAATGTTTGAAATCTCGTCAAATTGCCAATCCTGAGTAAATTTTGTCTCTCTCATTTATTATTTTCATCGGTTCCAAAATCTCAAAACTCAATTTTCCTTTAACCTAGTGCGAACCTTTGCCAATTCAGTCAAATTTGTTTGAGTCCTTTTGCCTACAATTAGACTTTGGGTCAAATAACATTTTCATGTTCTAGGTTCCATCTCTATGTGACAAGAATGGTGTGACAGCACATCCATGGAAAAAGATGGTGTAAACAAAAATTAGAAGATAATTACCGCAAAATATCAACTCGAATCTATGAGCAAACACCTGATAGTGGCAAAATTATTAACACTCCGTTATCAAAATCGTTGCTTCCTAATGCTACAATTACTTCCGCCTGAGAGCTCACAATCACGTCAAGCTAAAACTAGATGAATAGACATTTCACTATACACTTGCCTTAATAACCGAGGTAACAAAATTTGGGAAATCATCCAAGGACCTAAACGCAGGTAACAAAATTTACAATGTTTGAGAATATATTAGCTTCTTCATTAACTGATGGGTATTCAAGTTGCCCTCTTACAAATGAATAAATAACAAGTGGCATCTAAAAAAAAAATCCTTCCACATTAGAAATTTAAAACCACCAAATGACAGACAATGGTATTTGTAAGAGAATTGTAAGATTCCATAGATATGATTATCTGTGATAAACAAAAGGGCAAAAGGATAACGTAGGCAGACCTTGACAGAGTATAAATCAATAACAGTTGGAGTATGTTGCATAGCTTCTTCGATTTTAGCGAGAGCCATGTCATACTGAGCCCGTCTGTCATAATGCTGCATAAGCACAACAGAAGAATGAGAATATGCAAGTTAATTGATGTACAAAACAAACAGCTTATGCAGTAAAACGAACCTGAGCCAAATAGAACAAGGTCCACATAAGTGTCGAAGGTGGCTCCTTTTCAGATCTGAAAATAAGATGCAACATAATAAATTAATGCTGAAGCACAGAATACAAAGTAGAAAATTCAGCTACCAGATACAGCACCATCCACACTTGAATGATATTGGTAAACATTGCATAAACACAACAGCTTGGTAAGGAGCCAAATTTGTAATATTGGTAATATTTGTAATCGGCCTAGGCGAGTACTCAGATAGAACTTTTTATATAGAAATATGTAAATTTTGGGATCACTTGTATGGCATTAACTTAATACTTTAAAGTTCAAATAGTTCAGAGTTTAAACGTTAACATAATAAAATCTAAGTACCTAAAAGTTCAAACATAAACATAAGACTTCAAATATTTCAAATCTGAGCAATTTGGCCAAGTAGCCCGAGACTGCCCGATTTAGTCCGAGTAGCCCTAGTAATTTGGCCAATTGGGACCGAGTTCGATCGAGTAGCCCAATTTTTTACCAATCTGAGCATTTTGGCCGAGTAGGTAAGAAGGCACCTACCCGACAACCGAGTACGCCCAAAGTAATCGGCCGGCTAGGCCAAGTTTTACAGCACTGCCATTTCAAACACCTAACATTATGCAAACTGAGTATTTCAATTCTAACTGTTAATGATCAACCTATTTTGGCAGTGGAAGAGAAATAAGCCAGAGACATATTACACAGATTAAGAACACATTACATAACGAAACGCAAAAGAATATCAAATGTCAATTTTGTAAGAGTTCTATCAGGGTGAGGTGCTATCATGGTGATCTGATTTTCCCGCCATGCATGCCCACAATGTAAAAAGAATAACTCAAAAGAGGCAGATAAGCATTTCTAGATGTTGAATGTTATTAACAATAGACCTAACTGGGCATGGATTGTAAAGATGTTCAACGAGTGAAGACATGAACATCAAATCTGTATCCTAGTCTAAAACTGTCCTATATATGTTCATCAAAAATACTTGATATGTTATAATGGCATCGAAGCTTCCTATAATTTTAATATTGACCTTTTCTACAAGCCAGTGACCAACAAATATATACCGAATATAAGCTGATTATTATAAAGCTCATGTCCTATTTTACCTTTCAGGGAATCCACCTGTCTTTTTGAGTGAATCTTCCAAGCCAAGTACCAATTTTTCAAGTATATCAGCCTGTAGAGAACGCGCATGAGGTAATGAAGCAATAAATAAAACAAAACTACAGCATATAATGAGGTGGCTTGCACAAACCTTGCCAGCATGATCATACAGAGGAGAAAGGTCAGAGAACAGTGAAGGGACTCCCTACAGTTACATTAGCAGAACTATGAGTTTGCATCCAAAATAAAGTCACCAAAAGAAGAAGAAAAAAACACCCAGACTATGAGTACCTTTGTTAGACGATGCCTAACATAATCATCAGCTGCATCCAGAAACTTGTCACCATCCAAAAAATCAAGTGGGATCCTCTGAAAGAAAATGTTGTGATTTAAATAAGAGATAAGAAGAAATATAATCCTGTTAGGTTCTAGCACAGCTAGCCATAAATAAGATTTATGCGGCAGGCTGGTTGGGTGAACATATATCATATTCCAGAGAGTTGAAAAGGGCATACAAGATGAAGCTATCGAAATAGATCTGGGAGATTGACATTTTGTTGAATATATGTTCACACTACCTTTGGCAAGTTAACTTGACAACTAATGCCCACAATACCAACTATAGGGCTCAACAAGTGACGGGTGTTATTTTGTCAAGGAAAATATGAAAAGATGTTTTACTTGCATGTAATAGTCAAAGGATGTTCTTGTGTCTAGAAAGTATCATGTGTGCAGGCTTATGTAACATTCACAAATACTAAAATATTGTTCCATTAACATATTGGAAGGAATATACTTCTTGAAGTTGAGTTAGAATTGGCTTAAGCATAGAAAAATTTAATCACCTTAACAGCAGAAGACCATGTGTATTGTTTCCCAAGAGATTTGTATAGAGCATCCAACTTATCTATTTCTTCGGATGAATATTGGCCAGTCTCCGAATACAGTCCAACACACTTCTGTAGTCCTTCATAGTAACTAAATAGAACAAGGGTTCAGTTAACTTTATAATTTTTACAACGAAAATTTTATGAGCATGGAGACTAGTCTGTTCATCTACCTGTAGTTGTCAGGATTCATTGCAAGCAGCACCCTGTAAAGCTTTTCACCTTCCTCGATATTATTAAGCTTCACAAGGAGAGAAACCTCCTCCTCCTTGTACGATAACTTATCAACCTATCAAGACAATCATAAAATATTATAAAAAAAATAAATCGAGTTGTCCTTGTCATCTTATACATTATACAAAATACAAGATGAACATACAATCTTGAACTCTTTTCTGCGCAACTCTTGGAGGGCTTTCTCATAGAAGCCGCACTCCTTCAGTAAAGATATCTGGATGCCAACATGTCACAAAATACCAATTAGAAGATCTTACTTGTATCGTATTAACTCAAGAAAAAGTGAAGTCCCCAATCTCTGAGTTCTCCTTTACTAATTGAAGAGCTGAATCAAGAAATAGGCTTGTGCAAGCAAAAGATATAACATAGGTTGCAGCAAAGGCATTGGTGATAAAAACCACCCCTACCTCACACTGCAACCATAGTTAATGCAGATATAAAAAGAAATAAACAGATGACATACTCGCCATCTTGAGATTGCTGAACTACATACATAACCCTAAAAGCCACAAATATCGATATCAAACAACATCATATGGTCTCCGTGGAGTGAACACTCAAATGTAACTTAATGAGCCAAAAGATTGCAGTACCAAATATTTCTCTTAAAGCTAACGAAACATCTTCAAAAGAACCAATCTAACAAAGACATGCTTTAAAGAGGATATAAAACCTAGAGCTTTAAGAAGCCTCTACCATTAAGTATGAACCCAAAAAAAACAGGACGTAAGCAATTAGAGATGCACCAGCGGACCTCCCTAAATAATAAATAAAAGTACAATCCCCTCTTTTGGGTGGGTCCCATAAATATTCTACTTCAGTATGTGCTGTGAAAATACTAAGAAGATTACACTCGCATATTAACAATATATGGACGAAAAGGATTTATGAAATAATATTGAATAAAATATGCCTACTGATTGGCGGTTTCTACCGGTTGACATACCAAGGCAACTTCAGTGGGTGAATGAAACAGCCATATAGTGACTACAAGTATGAATAACTGCAGTGGGCTTTTTAGATCTACCAAATGTGTTAACATGCATAATGGTTTTAATGCAATCGATGAAACGATTAGATAGCATTATTATCTATCACGACTATTACCTTGTATAAAAGCATTTCCCCATGCTCACAACGTTCACTTTCTGGAGGATAATCCTCCTCGAGAGTCCCTTCATATGCTTCCAGGATATCAACAGCTTTTGATGCACTGCAAAACAATGTCCATTAAGTTACAGACAAACCGGGAAAAGTACAAAAATTAACACCATTAGCATTAATTTAACGTGATCACACTTTCCCAACGGAGATATAAAAGGACAGAATTTGGAATAACACTTTGCGACTAAGTTCCAAAAAATTTACAGATTCCAGCACATGTATTTGCATTGATCAAGTACTTAATCTAAAAAATGTGAGTTTAAACTTATAAATGATTGTCACCAACAAAAAATTGTATCGCACATGAATATATGATGTAAAGAAATTCTAAATAGCAGAAACTATTGACCTTCCACAACAGCCATGCAGGTTAGTAGGTTACAAACATCTAAAACCTTCATAACTAGTTATAACTAATAATGTATGTCTAAATACTTGCGAAGGAAACAGGAGTATCCTTAAGAAAGAGATTACTAAACTACTTTTGATATGTCTAGAACAAAATTACAGATGTGAACTGAATGGGTCAAAAATAAAATGCCTCTTTGAACACTATCAAGTACTACGTATAAATTTTTGATAATAACAGCAAAATTCATATAAAAAATACCAAGCCATGTATGTATAGTTGGTAAAAGCATCTTAATGTGCATCAGATCCGTTGGCAAGATTAGAAGTTCTCTTAGCAAAGAAGTCAAAAATTGTGATTACAAATAAGCAAAAGTCTGTTTCATTTGGTTTTTCGAAAGGAAGTGTTAATACAAAAGTTTTCGTGTAAAAGATGCCATACTTTAAGCAGCGGTGATGGATTGTATAACATCATACATTTAAAAGGACAGCAAAATTAACATTCACCGACATACAAAATTCTTATAGAGAGCTTACATACCAGACATTTTAATACACTAACTTTAGTAAAGACAAAAGACAACAACTTACTTTGAGTTTAGATGATGAGAAACTGCAAAACCAATCCAATTCATCCGATGATTAGGTTTCAAAGTCAGCAATTGCTGTCTAGTTTCAACAAAACCGGCCAAGTCACGCATTTGTGCCTATAATCGGATGAAAAAAGAAACATTATTGGAATCAAATAATTATGGCATGCTCAATAACCCATAATGTGGTTAGTTGATCTTTTAACCCAAATTTTAAGAGTCCCTTTCTGTTACTGTGTGACATGTCACTGAGTAATTGCTCACAGTGGTAACATAAAGGAATAGGATAAAAGTGAAGGTACATAAACATATACCTGCAAGAGAGATAGATCCCTAAGTATTTCAATGTTGTCAGGATCTATTCTCAGAGCATTCCTATAGCATTTTATTGCTTCCCTGTAGTCCCTGTCAGACCGGTAGAGAAGACCATAGACGTGCCAACAAACATGGCTTTTCAGGTCATTCTACAATTACACAAGTGAATAAAAAATGTAAGAATGTGATGACATAAAATGTAGATGTTAATAGTTAGACTAATATGCAATTCGAAAGTTACGCAACCTTCAATCCCAGTCGTACAAGCTCATATGCCTCTTGCTTACGATCCATGCAGTTCAATGTTAATCCCTTCATCGAGAGGGTTTCTGGTGACAAGAAAAGTAATACAAATGATACAACTTTACAAGTCAGGAACGTAATTAAAGGAGAAACTTAGATTAACATGAGGGTATTATAAACTATACCACAATAACCTACTGTGTCTACATTATCACTGTCTTTTGAAGTCCTAATAAACCCACCTATTAGCAAATAACTAGGAGCCATAGGAACAGCTTAAGATGCCAACCTAACCACTCAGAGGTGGCCTAGTGGCAAAAGGGCTTGCGACTATCACACTAAAATGTGTGAGGTCTCAAATTCAATTCCTGCTAGGTGCAAAATGAACCATGAAGTGGCCACGCCAACCTCCTAAAAGGGAGGGCTTTACCCTGTGTGGCGGTGGGTTCAAACCCCGTGGATTAGTTGGCCAAAAGGTCTAAAACCATGGTTACCCAAAAAATACTTAAGATGCCAATCTAACATTTAAAGACCGTCCTATTAGCAAAGAAAACTAAATATTTTAAGACCGTCCTCCTGATAGCCTAGCATAAAAATACTAAACTGTATTTAAAGAAAAGTGGACAGACCTAGAATAATTTTTTCTTTTACTTTCTACAGCACACATGTGTAACAATACAGGTGTACCGACAAATGCATGCCTATTTTACTCTAAAAATAAGATCGAGTTTAATATGTGATATTTTAAGGGGGGGAAATGTTGAAAACTGCATCAACATTTCAATTTTCACAACAGCCAAATAAAACTTCTACTAAACGATTAGCATTTCCTAAAACCCTAATATTCTAAGCAAAGTTAGACGAAATTTGCTTTGAATAATAAGCTCTTCACAAACCTCCATGATTTGGGAACTTCTTCAATATAGTATCTGCAGCCTTTAGCCCCTTTTTATACTGCTTTGTTTCATAAGATTTCTGCCAAAGAGATAAACAAGAAAACATGCATTATTTTCTCCGTATAAAATCCAATAAAAGTAGCATCAAAGATACGCAACATTCAAAGTAATTGATGACTAAGTAGGGGTGAGCAGAAACCGCACCGCAAACCGAAAAAACCGCAAAAACCGATCCGCAAAAACCGCACCACTCTTAAAACCGATGGATCGGTTTTAAGAAAAAATAAAAACCGATTTTGCGGTGCGGTTTCGGTTTTATCCGTAAAACCGCACCGATAAACCCGCACCGCACCGCAATTAGTATAAATATTAAATAATAATATTAATCATAATATTTCAACTTTTAAATAACTTCTCCAAAATCAAACGACGTCGCTTTGTTAAAAATGGCGGGCTTTTGGGCTTCAGTACACCCTATAGCCTACGCCCTACTGCCCTGCTCTTACACTAATATAGGACTAGATCAAAAGTTAAAACTTAAAAGTATTTGTATACTGATCTAAAAAGTAAAACCTAAAAC
>BQNB010182617.1:0-12484 GCA_026074375.1 Tanacetum coccineum | reverse complement strand
TCCCCAACACACATTCACAACTGTATCACTATCTAATATTGAACTAATCACTATTCTATTACAATCTTAACCCAAAAAGACTAAAAAACCTAGGAAAGCCAAAAGGACCACTAAGATATCTCAATCTAGTGGAACTATTCACCTTGTTGCAGATGAGACTGTTTATAAGGAGTAGGAAGACAGAATGGAAAGGGCTGCCACTACTACTTCTAGCTTAGTAGCAAAGCAGGACAGTGGTAACATTAATAGGACCCAATCCATGGCAACACTTAATGAATCTTTTCCTCAGGTAACTGGTTCAGGTAGTGGTCCCAGGTGCCAAGATACCATATTAGGGGGAGCAGAAGCTCAAATTAGGTTTGAGGCTGCATCTAAACAGTCTAATGATCCACCCCTCTTAAGAGTTAACACACTTGGAAGTGGGGAGGACAGCATGAAACTAATGGAATTGATGGAACATTATACAAAACTGTTTGAATTGTTGAGAAAAAGAAATAAGAGATATGGTGAGCTAAAAAACAGAAAGAGAGCTCTGTGATAAAAAAGAAAGAGTGAGATGGTGAGAAAAAGAAATAAGAAATATAGTGAGATTAAAAACAGAAAGAGAGCTTCTGAGAATTACAATTAATGATGGAAATGCTTTTTGAAAAGAAATTAGGGTTAATGATGGTGTGTTAAAGTTAATGCTGCTCAGCTTAAAACTTAATGCTGCTAAGCTTAAGTTAATGTTGTTAGCTACTGGGCTTAAAGTTAGTACTGCTAGGCTAATATTAGTACTGCTGGGTGACCTTTAGTACTGTTTGAGCCATAACAGAATTTCCTTCTCTAAATATAGCCGTTGTGAAATTCCCGCCAACCTACTTCCATCTTTAGCGTTTGGCACTAATTAGTAGAATTCATGTTCTTTCTTTATACATAAGATTTCTTCAAGATAATACAAAATCTTTTCAGTCGGTCTAATTAAAAACCTTAAAAACTCTCTTATATCTCAATTACCTCTACCAAACACTTATACTCTCTCCCACGACCATATCCCAGCACCTTAATTAACTTTATCTTTATCTAATGGCGAATTTATAATTTTGTGATAAGCATAACATGGTTGCATACTTAGAGAAGTCAAAAGGAAGTGAGGGGTTTCCTAAAATCATTGATTTTCTCTCTACAAGTCACATCCACTATGCCTTCACTGTAAGTCCAACCATTTATACTTCTCTTATTGAACAATTTTGGCAAACTGCTGCTTTATGCATAATTGATGATAGAGTATTGGGTATTCAAACAACATTGATAAGAAAGGTAAGATCAACAGTTTCAAAAGCCTCATTAGAAAGCATTCAAGCTTGGAAGTTTCTGAAGATTCCTTCTCTCCCTACGCAGAAAATCTTTGAGCAAATGGCTATTATGTGGTATGTAACTATTCTGTAGTCTTAACTTTTCAAAAGGGACACTTTTTCCACAATGGGAAGTTCTTTGTTCATACATACTCCCCCTGCTTGAGTCCTATAGATGACTGTTGGAGCAGTTTAGTAGCAATATAGCTACTAGCTATCATATGTCTGGCATACAAACGAGGACTTTTGTGGAGACTGTTTGTAGGCTTCATAGGTGTTTTGCCCATTAGGTTATAAATAAACATTGAATGACATGAAGCACAGCGGGATTAAAAAAATAAAGAACATCATGTTACTCACAAGGTTTTCTTTATTCATAATTTATAATAACTATAAACTAACTAATAAGATAGTATAATAGCTAACTATTAGACTCTCATTGGAGAAGATTCTAATTATGATGGATAATGAAATATTCACCCTAATCTCCCTTTATAATAGAGGGATATTAAGCGCTTACAAAAGGAAGTAATTAATTATATTAGGAAGCAATTAAAACCACCTTTATCTTTGATATTCTTGACTTTTCATATGCTTATCTTCATAGTAATCTTCCAGCCTTTTAATTCTTCTCATATATAGAATACCAAAGTGCATTTTAATCCCTTGTTGTTTCATTCGTCTTCATTAATGTATATGTAATTTTGTAAATCATCAAATTGAGATACCAAAAATAAATAGAAACAATAAAATAAACAATCTTACCCTATTGGAGTTACAAAACAATCTTCATGAATGAAACAATATTCAAAGCTTCCCCTTGAAATAAGATCTTCTTGTACATGTCACCACTTTAAAATAAGCTAATCATATTTTACACTGCATAAGCCCTAAAAGTGGTGGATGGGATTAGATTTGTAGTAATATTGTAACTGCTTTGATTTGTCTTTCCGACTGGCAGGGTTTATATTTTCAAAATTGATTTTTGATGATTGGTGGCTTATTTGGAAAAGTAAAATAAGTTTTTGATGTACATCACCCTGCAATGTTGCCCGTTGTTGCTGTGGATCAAAGTGCAGGACAAGCAGATCAAGCAGTGGATCAACCATCACTGTCTGAACCATTACTATCTTCATCTCACCCACCTGTGCTATCTGCAACCACTGAGTCTGAACCTACACCTATAGCTGAACAAATAACTCACCCTACATCACTTACACCAGAACCTGACAGTGAACCCATTGAGCACACCTTTGAGCAACCATCACCTGAACACCAACCATTTTCACCTAGATAGGAAACTGAAGTTCCACAATCACAAGATCCTACTCACCCTTATGTGGTAAAAGAAGGAACTATGATAGTGGATGACCTGCTTCAATTGGTTCCTAAGTTGATTACAAAGGTTGATAGTTTAGAGACAATTCTAAAGCAGACTAAGTTGACCATGGGAAAAGCACTTGTGAAATTGGTGAAAAAGGTACAGAAGATGGAAGATGTTCTCAAAAGGAGACATGTGGTTCTACCTGACTCAGAGGATGAGGATGCTAAAATTTCTTCCAAACAGGGGAGGAATTTACAAGAGGAAGGTTTGGATGAAATAGTTAGGAATATGATGAAGGATAAATTAAAGGTTTTTAAGACTCCTACACAAGGCAAAACTTTAGGGGAGGAAGATATCAGCCCTACAACCTTGGAAGTAGCTAAAACTCTATCAAAGGTTGCTTCTCAGAGGTCAAAGTCAGTTGATAAGGGTAAAAGATACAAGAGGAGAAAAGAGTCCAAGGGAAAAGACATTGATACTGGCTTTGAAGATATTAGTACTGGCTTTGAAGATATTAGTACTGGCTTTGAAGATATTAGTACTGGCTTTGAAGATATTAGTACTGGCTTTGAAGAAGTTAATACTGGTGGCTTAGGAGTTAGTACTGGTAGTGGACCAGTTAGTTCTGCTAGAGGCCAAAGGGAAGGAAAAGCTCCAATGATTGTTGAAGAGACTCAAGCTCCCAAAAGAACTAAAGAACAAATTCAACAAGAAGAAGCTAGTCTTGCAGAAGCCATAAGATTGCAAACTCTAGAGGAAGAAGAAACTGCCAAACAAGTTCATTTGGATGCTTTATTGGCTAAAAGATTGGCAGAAGAAGAAGAGTTAACTGAGCAACAAAAGAAAAGAAAAGCTCAAGTTCAATTTGAAGCTCAATTTTATACTGAAGAAGACTGGGATGCTATTAGAGCCAAGTTAGAAGCAAATGCAGAGTTGACAAAAGATGTGTTGGGAAAGGATTTGTCTGAACAAGATTTTGCAAAAAGAATGGTAGATTTGGTGAATCAAAGAAAGAAACATTTTGCAGAAGAAAGAGCTAAGGCAAAGAGAAATAAACCTATGACTCAGTCACAGTTGAGAATTTACATGTCAAACTATCTGAAGAATCAAGGAACTTGGAAGCTTTCTCAGTTGAAGAAGTTGAAGTTTGAAGAGATTAAAGAAGAGTTTGAGAAGTTAGTTAAGCAGATTGATACTTTTGTTCCTATAAATATTGAAGCTACAAAGGCACAGTTGAAAAGATATGGAGAAGAGCTTCAGACAGAAATTTCAAAGAAACAAAGGATTGATGATAAAGATGTTTCAGATACAGAAGAAAAAGTTGGTAAAGTGAAAGAAGAAGAGCCAGTAAAAAGAGTAGGAAAAAGAAAGAAGCAAAAGGCTAGGAAAGGTATAAGTATTGACAAGAGTCCACAAGGAGATTCAGAGACTGATAAAGAGGAATCAGTAAAAGCTATGAATCCTACTCTTTTGGATAATAAGAGCAAATGAAGTTGATACAGTTTATATGAGCTTTAGAGCTATGCTTAAAGACTTCACAAGAGAGGATCTTATTAAGCTTTACAGGTTGGTTATGCAGAAATATGGAACAAATAGGCCTGAAGATGCTTATGGCAGAGTACTATAGAGTGATCTCAGGACTATGTTTGATCCACCTCTCAATGAAGATGCTATTTGGAGCTTACCACTACAGCAAAAGATGATTAGTTAGAGATATTATGACAAGTGTGTTGTACATTATCTAACCTTGGTATAACACCTCGTATTTTAGGTCATTGTATGACATTATGTAATTCATAATTTATTTTTAGGGTTTTACGCGTTTGAGCTTCTAGATGGAAAAATGAATGAAGTTTGCTGTAAAGTTTTGAAGATGATTAAGAAGCAAGCTGGTGTTAGAAAGTGATGAAGTTATCAGTAGCTATGGACATATTTAGAGATTGTGGACTATAATGGAAGAGAGAAGGGTTTGGGTGTTGGCTAACCACCACACAACAATTGGTCATCAGTTCACCATACTTAATAGGTATAAGGACTGGCTAGTCCAAAGCAAATGGTTTTGTATAAGACTTCTCAAATCATTAATGGTGTTGTTTACCAAAAAATGGTATGGTAAATCAATGGCACCATAGTATTACATTAAGCTTTGGCTTACTCCAGAGCAAATTGGCTATGGAAAGGTGATCTCAAATCCGTTGATAGCTGATAGTTTGCTAAAAACTATAAGGTTATCAATGCACCTTGTTATTACAATGAAGCATTGACTAGTCCATAGCAAACGGCTCATGGTAAAGACATATCAAATCCGTTGATGGATGGTAGTTTGCCAAAAAACTATAGCCAAACTTAGTTGGATGTTGCCATGAGCTGTGAGAAGTAAAAGATAATGTATGATCTGGTTTTTTAAAGATCATCAACAGATCATCATTCAAGAGACGTTAGGACTTGATGACATGCTTGGATACAATTCTTAAAAGGGCCTAAACTGAAGACAAATGAAGAAACTTAAAGTTAACAAGTGAAGTTCAAGTTTAGGGGGAGGATTGTTAGGATTTTGTATAATAGATTTAGTTATGTTAGTATTGAATTAGTTAAGCTAGTGTATTAGTTAGTACTGGTTGAAGGTTATCTTAGTTAGTACTTGCCAGTATTAAATAGTTAATATTGGGTGATGTAATAGTTAAGTCTGCTTACGCAGAAATTAGTTAGAGTTAAAGTTATGCATGAGATATCTTAGGAAAGAGATATGCATTATCTTTATACACGTTTGTAAAGCCCATTAGGGTTTTCCTTAGTCTATAAAGGAATCCTTAGGCCTAGTTAGTGATATGTTCTACAAAGATCATAGAGATTCGGAATAGCTAATTATAGTTTGTTATCTGTATACTTAGGCTTTCAAAGTTAATATACAAAGTGTTTTGATTATATTCTTCTTACATGTTGATTAAATTCCGTGGTAAATTCAATAATGGTTAATCATTGTTTCATCATTGTTACTTTAGATTTATCTCTAAGGTAACAAACCCTTTACAAGTAAATGGTTAAGATCCATTAAAGCAAAGAGATCCTTACAGTAAAGACTGATAAGTCTAGACTAATAATACGCCGTTATGGTTTGGAGCGATAGCCGTATGAATGTCTTGGAAGAAGATCGATAAAATTAATTAACATTTTGGGTTGTTTCTCGGGGAAGCACTTTTGTTTTAAAAACGAAGTCTTTATGTTAGAATTTTCTTTAGCTTCTCACTTGGTGCGCGTAACTATCCATCCTTCGCCCATAATCCAAAAGATTTCCTGGTAAGCTCGGCACGCCTCTTCACTTGTGATTGTAAGATCTTCGTATTCGTCTTCTTTTACAGCAACATATTCTCTCTCTTCTTGGAACAAATATTTGATCATCTTGTATTTTTTATTTGGAAAACCGGCCAACCTTGTGAGGTTTTTATACCTCATATCTTCATGTATTCTTTATGAGTTTTGTTTTCATTTCCCCTCATATTTATCGGGTAGTAAAATCTCATGGCTTTCTATATTTTCCAACAACATTGCTTGATTCTTCATTAACTGATCCAAAGGCCCTCCATGTTAGCTTTATTTAGTAAAAGTCATTCATCTTTAAGTTTGCTATCTTCCAGAGCCTCGTACCATTCAAGGTCTTGGTAATGAAGCGAGTTTCCAATATGGTAAGCTCCGGGCAAATTTCCTCCATTACAATAACCATCCTCTCTCTAACTACAGGTTGGCCATTCTGAACATCCAGTTTTATAGTTAAAAGGCTTGCAAGTATGTTTGACTGGTTTTGGTTCCTTCCATATTCCATTATCAAGCCATGGCTTGTCATACACCCATGGTACATTCTCGTTCCATTCGTAGATCCAATCGTCTTTGTAATCTTCATAGGTTTTAAACCCCATAATATCCTTTGTAAGTAAGTCCGGATCTACTTTGAGAAGGTAATTAAATTCATTGAATGCCAAGCAGAGAGGTGTCTCGTAGTCAAACACATTAGTTTCTATCTTAAAATTTAGCGGTTTCTTCCTTATCACTCCAGTATTCTTCAAGATCAGAAGATTCATCATCAGATACCTCAATTTCATCACCACCCATTTTCCAGTAATCCCACAAAGCTCCTTTGGTGAATATATCCATCGTTTTATAGTTTACGAACTTTGTGCCAGCCAGCCTTTGAATCTTAGATTAGTTGGGTCCCATTTTATTACTAGAGTGTTATTTCCCTCGATGCGAGTGGCGGGTATATTTCTTAAAAAAAATTACAATTAAGTTGACCTAACAAGTGCTTGTTTCTTTGGTTTCTATCAAACCATTCTCCGTGCTCCTCCAGCCAATTAAGATTAGTGAATACAACAACTCTAGTTTTATCATGATCGTAAATTAGGTAATTTGATTCAGTCTATAATTTTATAAGGTTAGTATTCAATATGCTCAACTGCGTCTTTCCCGTTTGTTCCACTAAAAGCATTGTTGTGCAGATCATCCAAGAATTTTCCTTTCAGCTCATAAGCATTTTTCCCGTTAACTGTAATACTTGTTAATATGACATGTATTATGCTTTGTCATTAGGCACATATGTTTATACTTGACTTCTTTCCCTTGTTGCCATAAATTCTTCAATATGATAGCTCTGATAAGTATGTCCTGTAACAAGGGCAAAAATATTAGCATGATTTGCTCTAAAGAAAGATAGAAAAAATTATTTTAGCACGGAAATCAAATATGAAAACTAAGGTTCTGTTTCTGTTACAGAATGATAAATACGCGTATAATAGAAGTGATATGCTGTATTACGATTGAATGGTAATAAGATGTATTGGACAGAAAGTTGGATAAGCCGTAATCCAATGGAAGTGTTTTAGCAAAAACATTGAATTAAACAACACAATTATACAAGCAAAACAATTATCTAACAAATAACAAAATTTATAGATAGACACTATTCTAATTTACACGACTACTAAGGGTTAGATTAATGTTTAACCAAAATATAAAATAATAAATCAAGATTAATTTTCATCCCCGGCAGCGGCGCCAATAACTCCCCCCCCCCCCGTGATGTGTCTTTGTGTGGTGTATTTTTTTTTGATTCAAGTTTTAAATTTTATATTTTGCCGATTAATCAAAAAAACACATTAATAAACAGTTGTACCGATCAGTTGTAGTTTCAGGGTAAGTAGGGCGTCGAAACACTTGTTGCGAGGTAATCTTTTAATTTATTTTATATTTGGTTATCTAATCTAAGTTAATTCTAATCTAAGTCAAACCTATGCTAATCCTATGTTAGTTCTAATCCTAATTCTAACAGGTAAAAGGGGGGTTTTTAGCCTGAGAGACTGGCACGGGTTTGGTTGGTGACTACAATCAATTCAAGACACTTTAACCCACGCAAGCAAATTAACAGAAGATAACAGTTGCGGTCAAGCGTATATAATAGAAAATGTAATTTATCCTTCATAATCGATTAGATGTTGGTTTGTTTGTCCAGTGCATTAATAATTATCTCGAAGAGGCATATCATTCTTAGACTTAGGCGGGACTTCATCCTTAGACCTAGACACATTAATTTTTGTCACAATTAAAGCATCCGCATAAAGCATCCTTATTTGCTGATTATAATCTATCTTAGGGATTAAAGCAATGGTGATCTTGTTAAACCCTAGCTCATAGAGACTTTACCCACTTACTGCTTAATGGCAATTTATACACTAGTAGTCCACTTGTCTAACTATCCAATGGAATCAGAACATTATTTGTTGAATTATCTAGATTCACCTACTAGTCAACATGTTTAATAAACCAAAGGCAATTTCCATTAACTAGTTAAGCAAGAAGCATATCCTTGGCACGATTTTAGAGTAATTGTTTTAGCTAAGGTAAACTAACCGAGTTATTGAATGATACCAAAAACTAAATGATTACAAAAGTATAAGAAATTACACGTTGTCTTCTATGGATTGGAATGCGTTGCAAGACCTCTTCTGCTCTTTTTCTCCTCTAAAAATTGACTTTTGTGGTTTAGGTATCAAGAATATGATTTAGCACACTTAAAACTTATTTTTGAGTTTTCTATTTATACTGTCTAGAAGTCGGTTCGATACGGCGTATCCAATGGGTTGGATACGGCGTATTGGAGTTTCTTAGAGTAGGGACCACGCTTGATATCTTCCAGAATCTTCACATACTATATCTTCAATACGGCATATTGGTCTTCTCTGGATACGGCGTATTGAGCTTGTTTCCTTTGTCTTGGTGATGCAGGCAAGGGATACGCCGTATCTTCCTTGATGGATACGGCGTATTGGTTGTCAGAATCATTAATCTTCAAAATATCTTCATTTAAGCTCCAGAATGCGCGCCTTTTGCTAATATTCACCAAGTACTCCATAATTACTGCAATTCTCAATTTTTATAACGATTAGTAACAATTCTTTGCAATAATTATACAAAAGGGAGTTAATTACATGGGATAAATGATGCTATAAAATAGACGTTATTTGATGTCATCAAATCTATTACAAGTAACAACCAAACACCTCACAAAATAGGTAGATGAAAACACTCAAATCACTCAACTATTCTATGTGGTAACATGTAACTAATTCGTTCAATTGCCTCGTGTCATGACGAGTATTTCTATCTAGGCTTGGCAGGTTGATAACACATCTCCACCACTGGGATAAGTAGTAATAAGTTTTTAAGGTAAAAGGGTTTTTTTTATTACATGGCTTAGGGTTTGAACAGTCTAACAATCTTTCACCAAATTGTACCACACCAACATAGGCAACTGAATCACACATACATGGCGTAACGGTGGAATAGACCATGTGTGTTCGATCACATCTCATTCGATTTAACCAAGGTGTTGGATTGAAGAATGATATAAGGGTATGGATCTTCGAACTTTCACCAAAAGTATTAAACCCAAGGCATGACTCGATCACTGAATAGACATGCATGACTCGATACATCCTCATTTCGAGTAAAAACATAAGGTTAATGATTAGCAAAGGAAATAATTTGTTGTTAAATAAAAATTACGAAACAATAGCGACTAAACTCCAAACTGATAAGGTACAGTTGCTAGGTATAGATACTTTTTTTACCGACCGTTACATGATAATGACAACAAAATATCTGATACAACGTCTTGATCATAGATAAAAAAACAACCTAAGTTGGCGTTCCGTACGGTCAACTTCCCAATCATCCCATACTTTACTTACGGTTACATAGACAAGTGGTGTTATCTACACTTTTTTCAAAACTTATACATCGTTGATTTTTATACGTATCAACGAATATACGATCCTTCCCATATAATTCATTTCGGTTTAAGCTTTTGCGAAATGATTATCTTCAAACTTTCCTCCTCTTTTTTTGTTGCGATTTTTCTAATTTTTTCATTTTTTCATATACATAACTACGAATCTCGGTGTAATTTCACCATCTTCACGATCATAATAACTCCAGATAATTTCCTTTGTTTTTTTACTTCTTTAAATTAAACTTAAATCAACAAATTTTGAAGTATAGTCGATATCAATAATTTTAGTTCAAATTTATACTTAAAGTTTCTAAAACGAAATTTTCTCTATATCATGGTAATATAAAGTTTTCTTTAAAAAATGATGAATGAAAAAAAATGATGAAAAATGTAGTAGTAATAATAATAAATTATGGGCTGATAAAAGTTTATTGCATCTTGCCGGCTCACAACTGATGTTGCAGCCTTCTAAAAAGTCGATGATTTCATTAGGTTAGTGGATGTGTAATTATATTAAGTGTAATAAATGTGATTTAATAAATATAGAGAAAATCTCTTTTTCTTAAATTTAAATATGCTTTTGAACTAAGACTATTCCGTTTTTAAATTGTGATTTTATGTATATACGGGAAATCCAAGGGTTTTGAAACCGAAGGTCCGTGAGTCCCGATACTAGTCTCTGTGGGGTGTCAAAAGCCTGGTCACTTAGCCACAAGGTTGGGATGTGCCGAGACGAAAGTCGCTACATGGGATGATCTCGCCTTCAAACTCATTACTTTTGGGTGGAACGTGAAGCATAGAAATTTTACAAAACATTGATCAATGGTTGAAATTCGAAATGGCACATTCACCTAATATATAATAATTGTCGGGAGTGAAAAGTTCACAAGTTATAAATATGAGTAGTGTTAGCATCTTAACTTATATTTTACGGTGATTTCATTTTAAGCTTGGATTGGGACAAGTCAAAAGTCGGGGACGATGAATTTATCCTTTTTGGGGCATTTTAGGATTGAAATGTTTCTTGTTCTATGATCCCTAAAAGTAAAGTCAAACATGTTAGTTAGTTGCTTAAAAAGAAAAGTACAAAAAAATAAGAAATGAAAATTACAAAAATATGTGTAGGAATAAGTGTATATATTGAAAAATGGTAAAAACAGGGCTTTTCAAAGCTAATGATTCCTTAATTCCCCTTGATGATCACTTAGCTACTTTTCGAGGTAATTAGTCGAGGGGGGCTGAGATTCTTAGTTTTCTAAAGTGTTTACTTATGGCATTGCGTGAGAACACGGCAATAGTTTAGTATGGGGGATTTTGGTATGTGTTTAATTACACATACCTTTGACATTTAAAAACGGACTTAAATGACCAAAAATACATTGTATTTGTATGTTTTCACTTATATTGTGCAGGAAACGGATATCTGACAAAAGGACGAAAAATCAAGCCAAAACGACAAAACCGAGCACGGAATGGAAGAGCGTGAAAAAAAGTCAAAGTCAAAACCAAAGCCGATGCCAAAAACGAAGAAATACTTAATGGGATCACCCGTACCCATCTAATGGGTCGGGTCAGCCCATTAATGTATTATATGAAGACAATTACATATAAAATGGAACAATTCCTTTTTAATTATACACGGCCTAAACCAATATATGAGCCCAAAAATGCCTTTAACACCCGTTAGTCCTTTAAGGACTGTGGGTGCAAACCCACCATATAACCTCAGGGACTGAAACTGCCAACCCACAAAGTTATATCACCACAAGGACTTTCGGTGTAATACCACAATACAAGATAAGGGGCCAATCTTTCCAAACCCCCAAACCATTACCCTGCACCCAAAACAAACGCATAGTAACATACATTTTTCCCGCCAACTCCCATTGACACTATTCATGTATCTCTTTCACCTCTTTTTCTCTGCAAATTGACAAACCAAAGTCACACCCTCTTAACCCCACATCACAAGAAGCCAATTGCCACCTCGGCAATCCTATGAACTCTCATTGGATGATAAACATTGACCAAAATCTATGGCTGTGATGATGAAACTTGGAGAACACACATAATGGAAGGCTGAGATTGACTTTGGGCTTCTACTCACACAAGAAACACACCAGCCCTCAAATGTCTCACAGAAAAAGCACAAGTGAAGACTTGAAGACCTAGAAGACTTTTAGTATAAATATAGGACCAATTGTAGCTTATTTTTTTGTCAAATCTTATGAAAACGAAATTTAGACCATTTTAATACTTGCCATTTAAATTTCTGTCATTTAACTTTAAGCATTGTAAATTTTTTTAAGTTAATGAAAATTTCAAGTTTTCTTTAAATACTGTCATTTACTTACATTTCTTATATAAGCTTTTGAATCATTAAAAGCTTATATAAAAACTAGTTTACTTATCTGTCTTAAAAAATCAAAAAATCACAAAAATAAAAAATCTGTCAAAAGAACACCGGAGCAAGGTAAATCATGGATGGCCTTGGTTTAGAGCTTCATGGGAAGCATTAGGACTGGTTTTGGGTGTTAAGTACTTGCC
>BQNB010182616.1:0-12484 GCA_026074375.1 Tanacetum coccineum | reverse complement strand
ATTGTATTTTTGAAAAGCTCAACTTATGAGGTTGCTTAGTTGAGCTTATGGCTTATCCATAAGACGTCGAACGTTTATTCTTTGTGCCTTATGGTTAACATGTATGTAACTAGAATATGTTTATTGCTCTTTTAAGTAGTTTTTATGTAATAATAATGATGATGAGATTGATTTTTAGCATTTCCGAAAAGGATGTGTGACTGAAGGTAAAATAATAATATGATGTGGATTGTAACTTTGTTTAACGATTTTAGCTTTTGTTTTTTTAGAATAGATTTATTTTGAAGGTTTTAGTTTTACATTTAACTGTGGGTTTGCTCTTTTGTAACAGGAAAGATGAAGAGCTCGAAGGGTTTTGTTTGTGAATTTGAAGCCAAAGTTGAGAAGGAGATTGGCTCGGTTGAAGGTCTTTTTTGTTTTTAAGTTGATATTATTCTGTGTTTTGTATTATCTTAAGTCTTGATTTCGGAATTGTGTGTTTTTTTGCGGTGCAGAGTAGGGAAAATGATGGGTCGATGAAGAGTCGAGGTTAGAGGGGGAATGCCCTTCTTGCATGGAAAGAGGTAAGCCATAATACTAACAAATGAGGAAAATCATTAACGGCCTGACGTGGCCATTTTACCCCATTGAAAAAAAAGTTATATGTGCTACCTATCTCTTAATTTGATTGATTCTATTAGCTTTAGTTGCGTATGAATTTGGTTATTACAGTTTACATTTTTAGTTGGAGTTTGAAGTAGTTTATATTGCATTTGAATCGAATGAAGTGTCAAGTAATGGGTCAGCGCGTCTGGCACCTTTTTTTACATACGTTGCACATGATTTTCTCTAATTGGAAATCCATTTAATCAATCTGCCTTATTATAGCCCAATGGTACATCAATCTTTAGCTTTAATTTATGAATGTTACATGTTGATGAAAATATTGAAGATGTGGGAAAATTTGGAGAAAATATTGAGTAGCTTACTGTGGGCTTAGTTGTTGATATGGTTTTATAGTCCTATTGATATGAATATTGGCAGCCATGGTTATTTGGTTGATTAATATTGGTAGTCTTGATGTTCTTGCAAAGTTAATATTGAACACTTTCACCTTCAAATACTCACTAGGTACAATTTTGAGATTAAAACATAGCATAAAAAACTTCACCCTTTCTGGCATGTTGACGGTTTACCAATAAGTTTCTACAAATCAGATTTAGGCTTAATACACGTTTCAATTTGTGGTGATTTTAACATGTGTACTTTCATGTAGTGGTAGCATAGATTTCCGAATTAAATGTGAAGAACATATTTATTTACGCGGGGAACATTTTAGCTTATTTGCACCTGAAGCGACCTTTGCAACTTGATCACCAGTTACCACATCTCAGGTTATTACCATACTCTGGGTAATATTTTTAAACTGTAGTGTTAAGTGAAAATTTCATGCCGATTGGTTTTTGGCTTTGCTGTCTTCTATTGTTTCCGGACACGTGATGGGGTTCCCGTAGTTTTAGGTATATTTTAGCTTTGATAGTCTTCATTAATGTATGATACTTTGCCCTACTTTTTGTTTGGCTTATTATTTTTAAACATTTGCGGGACTTTTGAAGGATGATGTGTGTTTATAGGTGTGGATTTTTGCTACGATTTTAGAGCATGATACGTCTCTGTATGTTCTGTGTTCACTATGTGTTGTTCATTTGGTTCATTGCAGGTCATTTGTATGGTTTACCTCGGCTGATGGGACAACTTGGTTTGTGCTTGCCCATGGCTCAGACTGCCATGGTATGTATAAATTTTCTTTTATTAATGAACTAATTGGAACGAGTAAATTTGATTATGCATTCACCTACTCCCTATGTTAATAGCAAAACAACAAGGTGTCAGAATCAGGCAGTGCTGCAAAGAGAGTGGAGTTAAAAGTGTATACATGTGACATAAATCTTGATGATAGTCTCAAACCGATACTTCAGGATCCTATTGATTTGGGTAATTGAAATTTATTCTCAGAAGATTCTATATTATATGTAGTGATAATGATAAGCTTTTGGCGATTTTTGTGAACTGTATATTATTTTCCGCAAAATATTAAGCTATCTTTTTTGCATATACTGATGCTTCTAGCGGAAAAAAACCAACGTACAAACAAATCATTATTCTGTCTTCTATTAGGTTAGTCATTGCTGCCACCATGAATTTTGGATTCCAGCAAGATTTAGAAGAAGACGACAGTTCCATGTGTGGTTTGCTACATAACTCCAACAGGCACATACCTATATTTATATGTTTGTATGTGTCAAGATTTAAGGCTTAAACAAACACCCTCTTATTCTTTTTTTTATTTTTGGTGTTTTGTAGGAGAAGGTTGGAGGGAATAAGAATAAGGGATTGAAGCTATCGAGGAGTCCTTCTGCGGTTTGTGGTCCACCTGTATAACAACCCATAATTTTCATCAAATGCAAAATCAACCTATTTTATTATGATCACAATTGCACGGGGAAAATTTTCGCTTTATTACATTACTTGCATTACCAATATCTCAATATGCAATGTAACTTGCATAACTAAAGTAGACGAGCTCACGCAACCTACCTATGGCAATCCTATCTTAATATATGTCAAGCAAACATCATAACATATCAAGTTAATATCATAATATCAATTTTTACAAAGTACATTACTCATATAATGTACTATTTGCAACATTATATCAAAACGGGTTTTAAACTGTTATCGTATACCTCTAAACCCTAATTCCATGAAGAGTTAACATCTAAAATGAATGTACAAGCTTCTAAAGAATATGTACAAGTAACATAACATCTCATTTGAAATATAAACTTCCTCCAAGTCAAAGTACAAGTCCTTAAAAGCTCAATGTACAAGTCATTAAGCATGACATCCAAAATAGCCGTTTTACCTCCGTTTTCCTAAGGAATTCCGAATCTATTAAGTACAAGTTAAAAGCAATTAATGAACTTCATTTACATTCCATATTCATTCTCATTTCATAAGATTTCATGAAATCAAAACAAGAAACCCTAAACCGAGCTAGTTTCTAAACCATAACCCGTTTCTTGGTTTTTATCCGTTTTAAATCTAAACCATTAATCAAATAATTTGTAAATACTTAATTTACAACATTACAAATCCTATTTCATCATTATACATGAATTAAATCCTAGAAACCCTAAAACAAAACCCTAATCTAGTTATAACCCTAAAACCTAAAACTAGAGTAGCATGGTGATTGGCCTATTTAGTACAATCGGCTGTTTATGTTTTAAAGCGCTTAATCTGATTGAAATAAGCACATGAACTACTTTCCTCATTAAAACGTGGATAACCTCTAAAAATCTGTCAGACAACATCATACAACCAAAATAGCACTAGCACCCCCAAAAAACCCTCGCTAGCATAGCACTCCAACACTGGGTAACACATCTGGAAGAATTGGTGTTATCTAGGTAAATTAAGTTATAGTCACTCCAACTCTCGCGAGCAAGGTGCCTAGGATTCTGCTATTTTAGAGAAGGACCATTTGAGTTATTTACCTATAGATTGGTCAAATTAGATTATGGTCATATTGACTATAGCATGCTACTTTATAATAAGTAAATGTTAGTATTGAGCTTTATTTGAATTGACAATAATATGTTTAATTACTTTTTCGATTTTAACAACTGGAATATATTTACCAGTCAAAGATATATCACACAGTTTATTTTGACTAAATGTTCTTCTCTCTCTCTCACTCCCATGTATTAGATGGGGCATTTGGATGTAATGTGGTCGAAATCATATTTTAGACTTAAATCCTAAATAAACAATGCAATTACGATAAATGTATAATAGATGTAAGACTCATAAACGAGTTTGAACAAATATCTATATATAAAAGGATATAAGCTTACCTACTGTATTTATAAGCTAATTTATTATGTAGGGTTTTTTTTTTATAAATACAGCTTTTAAATTGTTGTTTTTTACCAAGCACTTAACTGCTGTTCTTACAAAAGCTTTAACTGCTGTTTTTTATTTAATTTTTATTTTTTTATAACAGCAAAATACCGCCCGGGACCGGAGTCCCGAACCAACCGGGGGCCGGGGCGGGCGGGAGTCGTTTGGACAACACAAGAATATGCACAATGAACATGGGTGCATGGACAAAAGACCAAAATATCAAGCTTATATGTTCTGTTTTCCCCCACCCCTCCCCCCCATCCCATTTCATTCGCAACACCTTTTTTTGTGATTTTCATTCCCCTTTTTCCCATTACAACATTCTTTTCTGTCCTATTTTGGGCATTAATTAAACAACCTAAGCATTTATATGTTTTTTATTTTTATAAATATTTTATTTTTTATACAAAGCATCTAATTTTTTTAACTATATTAAAACAATTTTTTACACATCTTCTAACTACTGCTCAGCTGTTTTAATTTTTTTTTATTTTTATTAATTTAATTTTTTTTTTTTTACATTATTTTAAATTTTATTTTTTACAATGTCTATAACAGAAATCAACGGGTTCGTTTGTTTGGAACAACAATAATAATGGCTAGCTTGCTTGAGACAACAATTACATTGAGGGTGACAAAATAGGTGTTGTTGTGATAATTTTACTATATTCTAATTAAATTGTTATTCAAGCCATACAACAAGCTGCTAGTTGTGTGACCACCACCAACTCCCAGAGGGCATGAGATGTCATTATTGGGTTATGAAATTGGGTGAATAGGTAAAACATGAATATATTTAAGTTTTTTCATTAATGTTCTATGCATTTATATATATCACATGTTGCATCCAATGTCTATTATTTTGATGCTTTCACCGAACTACTATATTTATGTATGCTTTTGCACCATGTTAAAAATTAATGTGACCCTCACATCATAATTACACAGAACAACTTTACATATACAGTTAACTGATAGACAAATGGATTATACGTATGAAAATAAAATTGGCTAGTTTTTTGATGCTTGCTGCTGCACTGGCAGAAACCTTCACTCTATTAACATGTTTATGTGCCAACTATAAACTTTGGTCTTCTCTTATTTCTTCTTTATTCTTTGTTGCCCGGCGTAACTTGTACACGCCCGCCCAACAACCAAGGAAAGAAACGTGTTGGAGGTCGAATAAAATAGCTATCCATTTATTTTTATATTCCCATTAAATCCATATTTTAATTTTTCGTTCACAGGAAGAATAGGCTGCTAAACAATGAAAATGCAATGCTAACAAACCACAGAATCATTAAATGATAGAAGTTTTCCAAAATGAATGGAATTTGAAACAACAATGAGTATACAATACCAAGAAATGACCTTATTTGTTTTCTTTTTTATTGAAATGTATGAATCACAAGTCATTTGATGCAATTGGTTTTTTGTGTTCAATTACTTGATCAAATGTTTTTTTTTTATTTTTTAATTTACTTATGCAAAACCAAATGTTTTTAAAACATAATATGCAAAAAACAAAAACGCATCAAAATCTCCTTAAAAAGATAGCTAACAATCTTAATCTTTACTTACAGTCGCGTGCCCTGCGAAGCTGAAGCATAACCCTAAAAAACCCCCAAGTACGCAGCGAAGGTAGCATTTAAAACAGTAAGCAACTAAAAAACGCTTAACCGAATTTTTTTTAACAAAACTTGCCGCAGTGAAGCGCGGGTATTCAAAACTAGTTTAAACCATTTATGAAGTTAATAAGTTTGAGAGGTGAATTTAATATGTTTTTTGGTATTATCAATCTTTGGCTGAGAAGTACAACAGGTAAGTGAGGTTGTTTTGGTCTTTAGTTTTCTATTGTTTTTTGGTTGTGGGTTACTAAAGAAAAGGGGTGATTGATAGCCCAAGGGAGAGACTGGGTTCTTCACATGGGCTAAAATATTTAGCATGGTAGGTTGAGTCTCGATAATGGGTTCACAAGGAGTGCTTTTAAGGGAAGAGAGTGAATTTAAAACAATGTTAACATACCTTTCCTCACGTGAAGCCTCTACATTGTTAACACCAATGTCAACTGAGCCTATATAACTTTCTTGACCCACTTTCTGCATAGATGTTGACATTTCCTTGTTGTGGTAATTAGGGACAAAAGTTGGAGAAGTCACCTAACACAATTTCCTTAACTGTTGGGCAGACATTGGAGTCGTTTGACCATCGTGTGTGCCCGGAAAATTCAAATTATTTTCCGATCGTTCCAACAATTTCATATCATTTTCCTTAAAACCGTAATCGACCTCGCCGTCCGCATTATTGTTACTCCCGCAGTCCATATCGACGTTGTTCTCACAATCCACATGGTCATCCTCACGAATCCACCCACCATCGTACATAAGGTAATCTGCATCGCCATTTAAGAACAACTCGTTATCTGTATCATCTCTGTAGTTGTCATCAAAAAGATCATCTTCATCGTTATCTTCATCGTCATCGTCATCTTGGGTATCCGAATCGTTCCCATGGCTTGATGTTGAGTCATCATCAGTGTCCTTTACTATCAAGGTTTCAGGTTTACAAATTTCATCGCATTCACATGGGATTTTACGAATCCTAATGCAAACATGTACCTCACCGATAGTGACCGGCATGTTAACCTGAATGAATTTCACGCATTTTGTGCGGATGCATACCTTGCTAGCAACGAGGTTGTTGTTTGTGACTATACATTTTTCAGGGAAGACCACCTCTCCCCACTGACCCAAAATACGAGTAAAAGCCGCCTCATGTCATGCTTGAGGTGGGAGTCCTTCAATGGAGATCCAATTTAACCTATTATTGATCGTGAAGTTATCATCTTATTTTTTATAGATTTTAAACAACTTCCAATGGATGAATTTGAGAGTAAAGTGTTGATGTGGTTAATGTTTTCTAGCTCAAGAAGCACAAAGAATCCTCCAAGGTATTTAATGCGATGGTTTGGTATGCCAATATCTTGAAGAATGTCTAGAAGGTTTTTGAAGGTATCAATGGTGAAGAGTTCACCAACCAGTGAAAGCTCTAAAGTGGTTGTAAGGTCGGGACAATAATAGATAGTTATGGGTTTTGATGGAGGAAATTGGTTAGCCTTATCTGTAACGACATTGGCAGAAGAATGATCGGAATGCACGGGTGCTGTGGTGTTTTGCGGTATTGGTGTTGCAATCCTTTTGTGGTCATGACTTTTATAGATGTTGGTTCTTTGGTATTTGGCAATGTTGACTTTAAGATGTTGGTTGTTAAAGGTTATGGTGTTAAGGATTTTTTCAAATGATGCTGGGTCGTCAACGTTTAAGAATCTAGCGAATCTAAACCGTCTTCCGTTAACCGTAGTCTTCTTAGAAAAAGCTTTCCAAAGGATAGTTTCATTCAACCCTGATGGGATGTTGGTGAAAAAATACGAGATGATATTAGGTTGCGACGTAATCTTTAAGCTCATTCTCTTGACAGTATTCCAGCCTTCGCCATTTTGATTGTCATGGTGGTTTTGAGTGTATGCATGGACACCTTTACCTCTCTCTATTGACTTTTTATCTAGTAAAGCTTTATCTTTATTTTTTTTATAAAGATCATTCAGGTACTCATTACTATTGGGAAATGCTCATATTATAGTACTTTCTTCGTCTCAAAATTATAGTCCACATTTCCTTTTTTGGTTGTCCCAAATTAATTGTCTACTTTCAAAAATAGATACGAAAGTTAGATTAAGTTTACCATATCATACTCACTTGAGGTAATAATTACAAACTTTAAAGAGGTTATAAATTAATTGGTTAAAGGTAAAACTGTCATTGTGCAAAAAGTAAGAGAGAGAAAGCTGTAATGATGATGTTTTTCTTAAACTTCGTGTTTTTTGTCGGTGGACTATAGTTTTGAGACGGAGGGAGTAAATAATTATACGCCCAGAGATACGTGAGACTATGGGGTCACACACATATACATCGAGGTATTGCCATTTATAATCTAATTAATGTATTTATAGTACTTATATTTAAATTATATTTCACGAAATCGGTTAAAGGTCATTACATAATCCGTTAGAAGCATTATTTAACTTAAGGCTATTTAATTAACATGTAATGAACATATTAATTGACTAAACCCAAAAACTATATGACAAGCCCATATTTAGTAAGGGGGCCCGGCCTAGGGCTTGAAAAAGGGAAGGAGAAACCAACTTGTTCACCAAATTTTCGAAGAGCCTATATAACGAAATGGTTTATTCAATATTAGCTCTTTTGGCACAACTAAACAAACAATAAATCTTTTCTCTTCTCCTAAAACCCTAAAACCATTTGTCACCCTAATAACTTACGTAGTGTTTAGTACGTCGTAATGAGAGTAGGAATGGAAAACATCAATACGACAGAATGAAAAAAAGTATGTTTGTTTACAATTATGGAATGTAATGACTCATTACATGGAATCACTCATTACATCAAAAACGATCATTTTTATTCATTAGGGTGTGTTTGGTATGACGAAATGAAGTAGTGACATAATGGAATGAACATCGTAATGGAATTAACATCGTAATGGAATGAACATCGTAATGAAATAAATGAAGTAATGAAATGACGCATTACGATTGTAATTATGTTTGGTTGCAAAAATAAAATAGAATGTAAACGATAATAAAAAGACTAAAATAGACTATGATTAAATATGTTTTTTTGTTTGATGGGTAATTAATAAAGGGTTTTTATGTAATTATCATTCCATTCCAAGACGTAATGGAAAAAAAATAAGAGGTCCCTAATGAATGAAAATGATAGTTTTTGATGTAATGAGTGATTGCATGTAATAAGTCATTGCATTCCATTATTGTAAACAAACATGATTTTTTTCATTCCGGCGTAATGGTGTTTTCCATTCCAACTCTTATTGCGATGTACCAAACACTACGTTAGGGTCCTTTATTTTTTTTTTATAATTTAAAGGAAAAACCCAACTGATTCTCTCTAAGGGCGACTTTTTTGGCGAATCAAAACAACCCTCAATATTCAATCGTTTCTTCCATAATCTGCTACTGAATCTCTATATCGTTTGAGTTTTTACAACTTAATCTTGTGATTGCGTTTGCTTAACTTAAATTCTATTTTGATTTTGGTGTAGTTTGTGGTAGATTTTGCTTGTTAGGGTTTTCAATATTCGTCCTTTAGGGTTTCGTTTCTTTTGTCGATTATGGTCCATCATTAATCGATCTTTTCCTTTAATTCTTCCCTCAAATCTTTATTACGTGATTACTGTTTTTAGGGTTTTCGGTGTGCATTAAATTCTAACCCTAACTTCTGTTAGGGTTTTCGGTGTTGAAGATTGTCGTTGTCTTCTTGTTTTATGGTATTCGATTAAGGTTTACTTGTGGGTTGCTGATTGGAGTGCGAGCTGCTAAATGAGGCGTGATTTCTTGAGCCAAAACAGGAGTGGGGGTGGGAGAGGGGTAAAAGAGAAGAATAAGGGTGTTGCTGCAAAGGATGTTGTTTCACCATCTGTGATTGACGAGCCAGTTGTGATGGAGAAGCACAATTCTTTGGTCGATACAAGTATTCATAATGTTAAGAAAACAAGTTTGAGTTCGTATCCACCCTTACCTATGTAGGGATCTACCATGGCTAGTAATACCTCTGGTAAGTCTTCGTATGCTAATGTTACTGGTGCGCCGAGTAGGAAGGCTTTGAATTTTTGTACTTTATTTACACCAAGAGAAACGAGGTTGATGTAGTTATGGCCGGTTGGAGTCTATTAGAGCTATTTGTTAAAGGCGTTTGCGAATCCGATGCCATATGGTTTCTTTTTTGGAAATGCGAGGGCGGCGTACCCCTATTGTGACTAACTATGGAATAACACTTGGGGTAAATATGGCCTGGTTAAATCAATGCTTAACTCATTTACCGGGTTATTCTCTTTCCAATTTAGCTCTATGGATGGCTTGAATGCAATGCTTAAAAACGGTCCATGGTTTATTCGCAATCATCAGCTTATTCTTAAAAAGTGGAACCCGGATGTGAATCTATTGAAAGAAGATGTTGGGAATGTTCTGGTTTGGGTTAAACTTCATGGTGTCCCTGTTACGGCATTTAACGAGGATGGTTTGAGTGTCATTGCTACGAAACTTGGTACTCCCTTAATGTTTGACTCTTATACTTCTGATATATGCTTGTAGTCTTGGGAAGGTCAAGCTATGCTAAAGCAATGATTGAGCTTTGGGCGGATGTGGAGTTGAAAGATACCATTGTGGTAGCTATGCCTAAAACTGCCGGGGAGGGGTTCTATACGTGTACCATTCGTGTTGAGTATGAGTGAAAACCTCTTAGGTGTGCGTGTTATAAGGTTTTTGGTCATATTCAGGAGGAATGTCCTAAGAATATAGGCTCGGGTGAGGCGAAGAACTTGAAGAAGCCTAGTCAAACTCCTCAAGGTGTTTTGGCTGGTCTAAAAGTAGGATTTAACCCACCAAAAGAGTATAGACCTGTTTCTAAAAAGCTTACTTCCAACACTAGCGGTAATAAGAAGAAAGGTGTGGAGCCTACTAAATAGGTTAGTAATTCAAACCCATTTGATGTGCTTAATTGGGTTGTTAATGATGTGGAGTTCGGTACTAATGGGGGGACTTCAAATTTGGCTAGTAACGGGGCCAATTCTAGTGGATCCTCGTTTTGGAATGTTGAAACTAGTTGTACTAGTACTACTCCTATTGTTAATAAAATTAGGAAGCTTAAAAAGCTAATTATCGATGGGAAAGTTACTCTTGTGGATGATGATGCTAAACCTCTAAAAAAGGTTGATTATCTGGGTGATCATGATAGTGAGGATGAGATTGAATCAGTTGATAATGATATGGCTCGTTCTATGGCTTCAAAAAGGGTTGGTTTTGGCACTAAAAGTCTGCTGGAACAATGAAGTGATTCTTATGAGAATGGTGACTACGATGAAAACCCATACGATGATGATATGTATGAAGGTCAGGATTTTCCTGACACGATTCAATATATATGCGATAATTTTATAGTCTAGTCGCTTTGTGTACCTTCCGGTAAGGAAGTAGTTTTACCTATGTAACGGGCGGAGATGTGGGACTCACCGTCATCCTTTGTACTTAGATGTGGGACTCACCGTCCCCTATTTTTTTCATTAAATCTTGGAATGGAATAATAATTACAAAAAACCCTTTATTAATTACTAACCAAACAAAAATATATACATCATCAAAGGCTATTTTAGTCTTTTTATTATCGATTACATTTCATTATATCTTTATAATCAAACATAATTACAATCGTAATGTGTCATTCTATTACTTCGTTTATTCTATTACGATATTCATTCCATTCAGTCGCTACTTCATTTTGTCATACCAAACAGACTCTTAGGGTTATCTTATCCGTTTTCCATATAAACAACAAACCTGAGTTTCGTTGCTTTGATCGTGAAGTTGTAGAACTAGCATTCGGGTAATACACGAGGATGTGTAGTGTGGATTAAGGGTGGCAATCAAGTCGTGTTCGTGTTAATTTGTTCGGGTTCACGGGTTATTATAACCTCTATCCAAACACGACCCATTTATTAATCGTGTCAAGAAACTCAACCATAACCCAGACCTGCATAACACGTGTAACCCGTTTGTGACCCGTTTAACCTGTTTAAGTAAATAGGTCAAGCGGTGAATAAGATTGGTGCTTTGTCGATTTAACTAATTTAAATGCAAAAATGATATAATGATATATAGAAATGATAAAAATAACATAAAAATAATTATACGACAATTTCAATGATATCTTAGTTATAATCGTAACTCACTCATATTAAGTATATAACAAAATACATTTAATCAAATCCAACATAAAATCCAAGTTATATATTTTATTTTTAGAGGCTCATAGTTACTTAAATGGGTTCACGTGTTGACCTGTTTAATACTTAAATCAATCCAAACACGACCCATTTATTAAACGGGTTGACCTGTTTTTGACCCAACCCTGTTTATCCTCAATCCAAACCTGTTTAACTTCATGTTGGGTTCGTGTCATTTATCGTGTCGTGACACAAATTGCCACCCTTAGTGTGGATGCACATAGAAGACACTTATTTTAATGTCTAGGTTTTGATTGTGCGTTTTAAGAAAGAACAAAATGGTTCTTTGTACTTCGTTTGCTTAATCATCACGTTACAAGAGGTAAGTAACGTTCATTGTTATGTTGTTAATTAAGTACATCATATGTGATTTAATTGAGACTTTCTTCCGTTTCTAAAACATGTTATTATATTATCTAATATATGTTAAGTCTTAAGAGTGGCATCACGAGCCATCATGTGGTGTTTTAATTACATAAAAAACGCGTAAAATTGCTTAAAACACTCATTTGTGTTTGTTTTCCTCACTTTATTTTTTGGACAGCCATTAGGGTTTAACTTTATGAAAAAATTGACTCTAATGAGTCCTTAAAATCTGTATATAAAAACCTAAAAAGCGGTATATCACATGTAAATGATGATGTCCTTTTTCTTGCTT
>BQNB010182615.1:0-12484 GCA_026074375.1 Tanacetum coccineum | reverse complement strand
GCTTATATCTATATATCTTATGCATCTATGTATATATATTCTCACACTAGAATATTTTCCTTCGCGTCCGTGTCACAAATCTAAAACATCAAAAGAGTCGCAAAATGGTCTTAAATCTATAAGAGTCTTCACTCACACACTCCTTTGATCATCATCTCGCTTTCTTCCAAATCATCCACTCTTTCGTCAAGAAAATGTTAGATACAAATCTAACGCTCCTCCAAGTAGGTTTGACAACTTAAATATTTCATTCAAAATATTCAAGTATCTTTAACTTGCGATCGCAAATGTTAAAGTTCATATTTGAAAATCTCTATTCAAGCCTTTTAACAACATAAGTTAAAACGCTCTCATTTTCTCTGCGACGAAAACATTCTTTTCTCTTCGACTATACATTCTTTCTCTTCGACGAAAACATTCATTCTCTTTAATAGAACATTCTTTCTCTTCGATAGAACATTCTTTCTCTTCGACAAAAACATTCTTTTCTCTTCGACGAAAACATTCTTTCTCTTCGACGAAACATTCTTTCTCTTAGACGAAACATTCTTTCTCTTCGACAAAAACATTCTTTTCTCTTAGACGAAAACATTCTTTCTGTTCGACGAAACATTCTTTCTCTTCAACGAAAACATTCTTTTTCTCCGATGAAAACATTTATTTCGACGAAAATATTATGTCTCTTCGACGAAAACACTCTTTGTCTTTCGATCACACATCTTCCTTCTCACTCAACCACGTCTCTTCAACCATAGAGATGGCTAATCTCTTTCCTTCACTATTTTCGCTATCACCTTTAAGACAACCATATACCTCATCGTAGGATTTTTCTATGAACATTCGCAATGCTCGAGAAGAGCTACATAACTTTGTGAGTATAGTTTATCGTACACTAACCACCATCCGTCTTGACATTGTCAAGCTCGTCGTCTCTATTTTTGTTTGTTTTCTTCTTTATTCATTTTTTTCTTTCGCGGACAAAGTACACCGAAGATACATCACCATTTCCTTCGGGACAATGTCCAAAAGGAAACATCTCCATCAAAATGGTTGCGACTGAAGATAACATCGCCAGCATTCTTTCTTTACCCCTCAAGCGTGAATCATTAAATAATCTTTGTCTTGGTTTAGGAATGATGGAACACATTCCGTAAATCGCTCTCTTCTTTTCTTCTAGTCTTGATTCTAGTCCGTGTTCCATTCCGTGTCGTGACAACTTAACTACTTCATCCAAAGTACTTTAAGTATTTTAATTAGCGAAATGCAAATTAAAATATCACTCTTTTAAAAAAAAGCGTCAATTTCCTCAAACATCCCTCCTGTTGGCGGTCCGGCGATCCCCAGATCTATTCTGGCAGCCCCCAAATATATCTGGGACCGCCGGCAGCAGCTTGTAATACCATTTACTCTTTTTTTAAATAAATAACCAAACACTTCCTCTCTTCTGCTATGAGCTGACGTCTACTCTACACCCAAACCTATGCCTAATATCTCTCTAAAGATCAATGGGTCATCCTCATACCCCAATTCTAATAGGCATCATTGCTTATGGTGTCAATAGTCAAATTACATTACATATAAACATTGATATAAGATGTTTATAAAAGGATTAATTTCATATATCACCTTACTTTGAATATTAATTTCATATATACTCAAAGTGCAACTCATGAATGTATAATGTACAATGTTTTTAAAGCATGTTTGGTATATATGAAATTTCCATCATTAAGGAGTTGTTTAAAAAATAAAATGAATAACATAATTTACGACTAAACACCCTGCTCCATATACAATTTGTATCCATTCCTCTTTGTTAGTGCAAATATTACGAGATTTAATCTATACGATCTCTTTATGTTTTGGTGATGACAAACATGTAACTAGTAATACATAACGTAAAGTGCGCAAGTTACTCGTAATCACAAATTATCAATACATACTTGCATCCACATCTCTCGACGTCTCTAGTCTACATCAACACCGACATTTGTTTGCACCCGACGTAAATTATGGTATGTACAAACAACATTAAACTTGTAGGGTGATAAAAGAAATAAGTTTTTGACTTAAACTTTATATTTTTATAAATATAACAAAACTATTTCTCAAAAATTATTTAGACAAATTAATTTTGAATTATAAAGAAATGTTTTATTTGGTAATTATTTTGAATTTCAAAATCTGATCATTTCCCCCTAAAATAAGTGTCACTTTCACTAGATAAGTTTGTCACCACAAAAAGACAAAAACAAGAGCGTCTGTCGGGGCAGTCTCTTAATTCGGTCGGCGGCCCCCTTAATTATCCGGCGGCCCTTTATATATCTGGGGCCGCCGTATCCTGACAGACAGTTTTTTTAGCCCCAATAAATAGTGGCTCACCTCCAACTACTTTCAAAACTCTTTTTTGCATGAATTTCTATCAATTCTTTCTCTCTCTAGATCTCACTAAATCTCTATAAATCTTTGATCATTTAACTTGTTTAATCTTGTTTAAATGTGATCCAATCTTCTACTCTTTCCTTCTTCCCTCAAGTGCAAGAGAAGAACTTCGGTCATCTTCAAGATCCGAAGTTATGTAGTCTAGTTAGTCCATTTGTAACATTTGTTACATATAGATCGAGTCCATGTCTTTCAATCTTTAGTAGTGTGTAGATCCAAATGATGTATATATTTGGATGGGTTGATTGTGGGTTGGTTAGTATTTTAGGCCTTAAAATACTTTGGTGAAGTGGTAGATTGGTTCTAGCTAAGATTAGGACTCGACATCTAGCTTAGTGTCGGAAAATAATGTAAGCGACGCGGTTTATGTGTTTAGGCCATTAAAACACAAGGTTTGATTAGGTTGAGGCCAAAAACATAACGGGTTTGGTTATACCCGAAGAAGAACTCGACATCTAGCTTAGTATCAGAAAATAATGTAAGCAACTTGTATGGTTTTCTCTGCCGAGAAGGGAGCTTGTTGATTAGTGAAGTAACTCTCGAGTTGGATACTCAGGGAGTAAAGTAGGGCGAAGAGAATCTTCATGACCGAACCACTATAAATCACCGTGTCCGGTTTGCATTTCCTTTTACCTTTCTCTTTACTTATATCTTTATATTTATCACTTTACTTTTACACTTGCAGTGTGTGAATCGTTGTGAATGTTGTGTTAGACATAGTTATGTAGCTCTTTGTATTAGACATTGTGAGTATGGATATATTGGTAGAATATGTGCTAGTTATGGTAAATTCATTTTCGACACTTCTCATATTATGTCAAACTTGATTGGTGATTTGATACAAAAGATCTAGTCTGAAAACCTCTTCTGGAGGCGGTCCCATAAATCAGGCGGCCCCCTGATATACTTGGCGGCCCCCATATATATATGGGACCGCCGGTAGAAGAGTGATGTAATCTTTGATCTTAAAGTTTTTAAATGAAAACGTATTCACCCCCCTCTACGGTTTCCACACTTTTATTTTATGTTAGCATTTAGTGATACTTTTGTTTCGGACAATGATCACCGGGCAGACCTTTATTTATTTCATATTTGTTGCACATCTTATGTATATGGGCATAATAGAAAAGTGGTCAACAATAGTGGAAGATCATTATGGTTGCAAATATATTTATATTTCACTCGCTTATATTCAAAAGTCCTAATAGACAAGTTTTCGTCCGGGAGACCTTGTCTACCGGAACAATGAAGCAAGCCACGAGGAAGACGGGGGCAAGCTCGGACCTAAGTGGGAGGGACTATACGAAGTCACGGAAGCATTGGGCAAAGGAGCATACAAGCTTAGAGACCGCAATAGAAATACCCTTTCGCGAACATGGAATATCTGCAACCTTAAGAAATGTTATGTACATGAAATGTAAGCACCTCTTGCACGAAAGGCAAAGCAGAAGAAAGGGCACTGCTTGAATTTTCTTTATTGGAATATATTTAAGTTTTAATTAATGAAAAGTGAAGCCTAGCTACCTTCACAAGTTTTAACTTTGAGTTTTTTGTTTATTTTATACTTTGCAAAATTACTTGAATATTGCATGAATCGGTAAGACGCGCATGTTTAGGGGCACGACTCCGCAAACATTATCCCGAATAATAAAGGAATGAGTAACCTAACAACCAACTCAAGTACGTAAGAGGTATTGCAAGCCCAGTAATGGGAAAATGTCCCGCAAGCATTTCACTAAGACTATCATCACAAGCATCCGACAGTGATAAAATAAGATAGCATGAAAAGTACTAACACAAAATAGAAATCAACAAATATTACAGAACAGTTACAAGTAATGTTTACACGCAAACAAAAGCCACAAAAAGGCCACATATGGTCATGACACTAAAATAACATAAGTACAAGCCTATGGAGCTGGAACATGCTCTGGTGTGGTATCTAACTCTTCCTCCTCAAAAACGATCTTGGGTGACGGAGGGACCTTAATGGATAGCACTATAGGGGCTGGATTGGTCTGAGCAAATGTAGTCGAAAGGGCAGTTGTCACAGCCATGATAAAATCCACGGAAGGACTCAACTCACCAGTCAAGTTCCGTCATACAAAGGTTCCACAACGGAAGAATAGGAAATATGGAGAGACAGACGACTATGTTTGCGTCCCCTCTAACCCATCGAACAGTATGTTGCTACCTCTAAGGAAAAAGACAAATAAGTTTCCCCAATAATCACATGATCCTCTAGACGATGAATAAGAATCATGAGTTGATCAGGCGAAGGTTGCAGTTGGCTGGCTTCAGAGGTTTCGACAGAAGGACCTTCCAAGCGAAGAAGGTCCATAACGTCAGCAATACTAGAATCCTTATGGGCCTCTAATTGAGCAAGGGGTGAAAAGCTCACACCTTGGAGGGCATTAATAGTAGCAACATAATCACCCTCTGCGAATGGATTAAATGCAACTACATCCTCAATACATCTTTCGGCTCTCCCATGCTCAATACCCGCTGCCAACCCATCTTGCATACCTTTGTCAATAGAACGACCTATGGCCTCACCCATAGCGAACAAGTATTTAGGCGATGAAAGGCACTTCGCTAAAACAAGTTTGAGCCTACGGCTAAGGATCCCCCTTCGCCCGGCTATGGTAGTCAGGTAGCGGGGGTAAAACCCAGCATCCATTGTTTCAAAGCTTTTTGTTACGCCCCATGTGGAAGGACGACCCAAACGGGCCGTTACCAGGCCGGGTTGGCAGCAAGACTATGTCATGGGCTAATCCAACTATCTTATTTACCAAGTTTATGTGTCGAGTCATATTAGGAATGTGTTTTCGTGTTAATTGTGCCATGGGCTAGCCCATCAGTATGTCATTAGGGTTGTAACAGGAGTATAACTCCTTTGGTATTTATACCACGTTTGGGATCAATGAAAATCATATCATTCAGTAAAACTTCTCTTTTCCTAATCCCTAAATCTTAAGGAGCTAGTGTAACAATCCATATTTTTTATCAATGTACGACGTTATTAAATTCACTAATTATTTTTTTTCTCGTACGCGTTTGCTTTTAAATTTAATAGTTAAGTTAAATCGCGTAAGTTAAAAATTATCGTTTAGCGTAAACGGACACCAAACAAATAAATGTTTACATCAAACAAGTGTTAAGTAATTATTTTGAGTATAATTATTAACTTTGTTTATTTTATTTTTATTGGTTACGTAAATTGATTACGTTTCGCGATAAAATTACGTTTAGGCATACCCGGAACCACCAAAACTTTTCTACGCTTCAACAAATACCCACTTTTATACCCAATACATAAAAGTTACAAAACAATATATCATATATATCATACATATGCCGAAATTGTTTCAATTTATACAAAGATATATGAGAAAAATCTTGCAAGTTGGTTTTGTACTTCACTTGCATTAAACATAGCCATACTTTGTTTCCATGACCATTTTTTTTCCTTAAGACCATGAACATGTTTCCATGACTAACTATATGACTCTATTGACAGGACTTACAATATACTAGTATACATGCAAACAATTCATATCACAAAACACTTAGCTAAAAATCAATCAAAAACCCCTTTCCCTCCTCCCTTTTAGCCACAGCATGAAACACCCCATCTAATAAAACCATACAAAATTTTATACAACCTAAACACACATGCACATATCATTCCTAAGATATTCTAAGATGTTTTCAAGTATTGGTTAACCATTTTCAAGTATTAATCAAGAAAAGAAATGTTAGGGTTTATTTGGAAAAGTTAGGGTTTCATATTGTCAACTTGGGTTTAAATCTGAAACAAGGTTTAAGCACCTAGTTTTCATCATCATCATTCATCACAGTCGTCTAATACACCTTTATACTTTCATTTATATGAGTTTTATTATATGAATGGTCTATGTAGTAAAATCACCATTTAGAGATAAGGATTTAACATTTTAAAAGTGGATTTTCTATAAACATGATTTATGGATTTGTACACAGTATAGGGATGGTATATGAGTCTAAATGGTTGTAAGACTTTTACACACTTGGCTTATGTATAAAAAATGATTATGGATAAACTAGTAAATTAGGGTTTACTTAATGAAGTTATGATTTTTAAGTGTTATTATGGACTTGTTATCTTGTTACCTGGACATTTGGCAAAAGGATGAACTAAGACTATATTATATGTATCACATATAATACTTAGACATATGAGACTGTGGGAAGGTTCAAAAGTAAAGTACATAAAATAAGCTTAATAAAAGTATAAGGTATGGGATTTCTTAAGGGACTGTTTTATAATTCAAATATCAAACAAGTGGATTAGACATATATAAAATAAATACGTCTCATGAGATTACAAAAAGATAAGAAACTCGAAAAACGTAATTAATAACGAAAAAGAAACGGAAAAACAAGTTATACTTAATATACGGAGTCGTAAAAGAAATCTTATAAACTTTTTTATAAAAATTATTCAAACAGCAAGTTTTTGGCCAATTTTAAAACAAATATACCTATTTTTTAGGATTCCAAAATGATAAGAATCGTAAATTTCAATTAATAACGAACGAGTTATGAATTTCACGAGTTTACGACAATTAATACTTTTATAAAAACTATATTTATAAAGTTACTGTCATAGACAGAAATACTTTTTTGTAAACCTTGTAAATAAGTAGAACTTTCAATTACGAGAGCGTACTCGAAAGAATCACTAAAAATGGAGCTATAACGAATAAAATATGACGTTTACGGGTTTTATGATAATTAAAACTATAAAAATAACTTTATAACTGGTGTGAACAGTAAAAAGTACTGTTCATCAGAGGGTCAAAAATATGAAAATGTCAAATTATGATAACTCGTCCTAATACGAAAGCGTGGGCATAAGAAACGTCAAAATCGGACTTAAAACGCGAAAGTTACGTCAGTTTTACTAAAACGGTAATTATAAACGTTTTTACTTATTAAACACAATTTTACCAAAACAATTAGATGGTGATTGAACTATATAGACCTATATGTGGTATTAAGCAAAGTGTTATATTACTAGGGAGTTTCATAATGAGGCCTCTTCGGGGTGGCGTATCGACGAGTTGTTGGATTTACGATTTAAAGTGTCCTAGCTCCTCATACGTCACTACATGACCTCTTAATTATGATAGCCCGAACGATAGTATGATGAGCTATATGACCTATAAATAATCAAAGTGTTTAGTACTTATACGACCTATATTGGATTAGGTTGCCTTCGGATTCCTTCGTGACGCATTTTTCTATTGTGAATACTTGTTGATTACCATTCACTCGAGGTGAGTTCATAGCCCCCTTTTTCTACGATGACTTGTTTTACAAATTCTATGGTAATTACATTGCTTGTTACTACAATTGGACACAAGTGTTTTTCAAGTGTTAATTTCAAAGTGTTTTACAAAGTGTAATGCTATTCGCAGATTACTGCTGAATATTATTGCTAAGTTACCTTATTGCCGTGAAGTCCCTATTTATCATGAACCGTTAATTGCTATTGTAGTAAGCGCGAGTGTTGTGGATAGATCTATCGGGACTGAAAATCCCCACCTTTCCTTGGGTCACTAGTTTGATCAAGGTGCATTTAACATTGAGAGGTGTTAGGTTGTTGGCAAGCATCCTATATTCTGATTGGCACAAATCTAGTTTAAGGCTTCGTGTCATGAGCTTAGTGCAATAATAATTGTTTTGGACTACTGAATGTGTTTTAGAGTCTACTATTACTTCGATCTTGTGGTCCACCCTTTTTACCGATAAACCTATGATTTCACTCAACCTTTGTGTTGACTTTTATGCATTAATTCAGTTCCTAAGGTATGAAGATTGAGGACCGTGGCGTATATCAATTAAGACGGATTCTGTGTTTTTTTATCTAAAAGCAATGCAACGTTTATTACCTTTAAAAAACTTAAGACATCTTTTAGGTATTATGAAGGGTTTGTTTAATTAAATATGTACTTGAAATGTTAATGACTTATAAAACATATGGGACCTAATGTATAAACTCTGATATTTTGCTATGGCATCGAATGAAATCTTATCTTAAAACGTCCATTTAAGGTCGTTTTTCTAATCTGATGTTGTCCTTTTGACTAGCACCCCAATTGTTAACAATTCCGCTGCTACCTGATTTTGGGTGTTATAGGATGATACCAACCCAGGTTATAGGGAACTGGGTCATTTTCAAAACCTAGTCTATAACCACAAAGTTTAAAGGTTTTCTTTTCTTTCATGTTTAAATACAGAATCCTTCATGGCTATCCAATATCCACGCGCGTGTATTCCCTGATCCTTACTTACTTTTCTGATTGTCATTATTGCATTATATATAATCTTATATATATAATACTTGGTTTAAATTCGATCTCTTACGTCTATCTTTTGACATATCAATATCTTTTTCTATTGACCAATTATATAAATATCGACTATCCTGATTAATTTATGATTATTTATATCATTCTCTGTTATTTACCATGTGCCATGACTCTGAATACCTTTACAAATTCTTAACGAATTGTGTACGTATGTTGCCAGAATCATGCCGCCCAGGAGATTTAAGAAGAAATCTGTTATTGAAGATAGTGAAAAGCGTGTGGCCAAAGCCAATGAAAAAATACAAAAGACAAGAGCCGACTCAAACAATACTGTGATCCGGGATCAACAAATACAGGAGGAACTGTTGTACCAGAAATGCATGGATGTTGGAATAGTGACATTTATTGAATGGCAAGCCTCAAACTCTTTTACAGGGGACTGAAGGTGTAGTCTGAGGGGGGGGAACTGAAACGTTGAATCTCAAAAAAATGAGAGCAAGTGTTTGAAATTTGCAAATGTGCTGAAGATGACAAAGTGAAGTTTGCTATGTGCACGTTCGAGGGTCGTGCTCTGACCTGGTGGAACGGAAATGTTCAGACTTTGGGACTTGCTAATGCTAATCAGATCCCCTGGAGCAACGTGAAAGCTATGATGACCACTGAATACTGCCCAGCAACTGAAATCCAAAGGATGGAACAAGAGCTTTGGACTCTGACTCTGAAAGGAGATGATATTGAAGCTTACAACAATCGTTTCCACGAACTGGCCTTGATGTGTCATGAATTGGTGCCTACTGAAAAGAAGAAGATTGAAAGGTATATTCGTGGGTTTCCTGAAAGAATCAAAGGAAACATCACTTCTTCAAAGCCTGCGACCTTGCATGAGGCAATCAACATGGCCCGTGAACTGGTCGAGCAAGCAGTTCAGGGTAGGGCTGCAAGAATCGGGGAAAGCAATAAAAGGAAATGGGAAGACAACCAGAGAAACAACAATAACAATAACCATAACTACAACAACAACCACAACAGCAACAATAACCACAACAACAACAATAACCGCAACCGAAACAACAATCATCACCAGCAACAAAACAGGAGACAGGAAAATGTCAGGGCATATGCTGCAGCCCCAGCTGGAGGAAAGATTTATGCTGGAAATTTACCAAAATGTAATCGGTGCAACTTACATCATCATGGACCGTGTCCTCAAAAGTGCCAGAGATGCCAAAGATTAGGTCACATGGAGAAGGATTGTAGAGTTAGGCTTCAGGGTGCAGGTAATGACTTCCTGCAAAATGTGACATGTTTCGGGTGTGGTGAGAAAGGACATTTCAAGGATAAGTGTCCGAAAGCAAGGAACCAGCAAAATGATGGAGCTCGTGGGAGAGCTTACGTGGTGGTTGAAAATCCACAGCAGAATCCGAATGTGGTCACGGGTACGTTTCTTCTTAATGATCACTACGCTTGTATTCTCTTTGATTCCGGCTTCTTTTGGCCCACCATTTACAAGGATGCCCACGAGTTTGTCAAAAACTGTGACTCGTGCCAACGACAAGGAAAAACTTCGCAACGGGATGAGATGCCTCAAAACTCCATCCAAGTTTGTGAAATCTTTGACGTTTGGGGCATTGACTTTATGGGCCCGTTCCCGTCTTCACGAGGGAACAAATATATTCTCGTGGCCGTTGACTACTTGTCAAAATGGGTTGAAGCGAAAGCGCTCCCCACCAATGATGCCAGAGTCGTTTGCAAATTCCTAAAATCTCTCTTCGCCAGATTTGGTGCCCCTCGAGCTATCATAAGTGATCGCGGAACTCATTTCTGCAATGACCAATTTGCAAAGGTCATGCAGAAATATGGAGTCACTCACCGTCTCTCCACCGCGTATCATCCACAAACAAGTGGGCAAGTCGAGGTGTCAAATCGTGGTTTGAAACGTATCCTTGAAAGGACCATAGGTGAAAACCGTGCTTCCTGGTCGGACAAACTAGATGATGCACTATGGGCCTTCCGCACAGCTTACAAAACGCCCATCGGGTGTACTCCTTACAAGCTTGTGTATGGAAAGGCATGCCATCTTCCGATCGAGCTTGAGCACAAAGCCTATTGGGCCTTAAAACAAGCAAACTTTGATCTTTCTACTGCGGTTGATCACCGGAAAGTTCAACTCAATGAACTTAACGAACTTCGTGATCATGCCTATGAGAACTCATTGATCTATAAGGAAAAAACAAAGAGAATCCATGACTCCAAGATCAAAAATCGCGTTTTCAACGTCGGTGATCGAGTCCTCCTCTTTAATTCAAGATTGAAGATTTTCTCGGGCAAACTAAAATCCCGTTGGAGTGGACCATTCACCATCACTCAAGTCTTTCCTTACGGCACTGTTGAGCTATCTCAAGCCAACGGGCCGAATTTCAAAGTGAATGGTCATCGTGTTAAGCACTACTTTGGAGGGGACGTACCACAATTGGTAGTCCCGGATCTCCAAACCTTCCCCATGGACCAGTGATTGCGGGGAATTAGGTCAAGCTAAGTGACCTAAAACAAGCGCTTCGTGGGAGGCAACCCATGCTTATCCGTAGTTGTAATTGTATGAATAAGTGTTGTTTGTTGTGTGAGATAGCTTGTCTTTTCTATCACCCGTGTTTCGTGTTGTTGTTGTTTATTGTCCAGGATTGCCCGGATTGTGAAGACTCTCAGTTTTGTCATTCATCAAGAGTTTCACATCCTCAGCTTCATTAGGGAATCCGATATCCTAATCTTATCGACTAACGTTTTATCTTTTGGCATACCTCATAAATGGCCTTAGGATTAATGTAATACCCTTCAAAACATCGAGGACGATGTTTAGTTCTAGTTTGGGGGGGTATCTTCGATTTGATTGTTGCCTGCAGCATTGTTACCACGTAATCCCGTATTTTCACCAAAATTTTTGCAAAAATACCAAAAAAATGAAAAAATTCTAGTTCCTTCAGGCCGAGCTTTCACGAATTCTATTACTTTGAATTTTAAAAAGGTGAAGAACAAGAAATGATAGAGTTAAATATAAGTTTATGTGTTTAGGATTTTAGCTTATTTTCATTTTGGCTTATTTTAGAAAAAGTTAGAGTTTATTATATTTTGATGCAAATTGAGTTAAGTTAAGTTGTTTTTGGTTGAAAAGGCTTTTTGGAATCAGATTAAGCAACATATAAGCTTTCTAAAACATCTTTCCTTTTTCATTTTGGTTTAATTTTAAGCTTTTTACAGCTTATTTACTAAAAGTAAGTCCAAACCTTAACTTTCTGCAATCAGCAGCTTATTTGAAGTTTCGTGTTTTGAGTTTTGGCTAAAAACGATTTTTTTAAATTCAGCAGTTTTGGAGCCTCGTTTCTAATACTTTCTGCAATCAGCAGCTTATTTGGCTTTTCGGGGCTTATTGAGTGCTTATTTTTATAAAGTGTATTTATTAAAGTTGCTTAAAAACATGTCCCGGACAACTTTCGTGTTTTGAGTTTTGGCTAAAAACGATTTTTTTAAAATCAGCCGTTTTAGAGCCTTGTTTCTGCTGGTAGTAATGTCGTTTCTGCTGGTAGTGCATCGTTTCTGCTGATATGGTTAATTTTTTTTTCCCCTCATTTTCCATGCCCGTTTTAGGTTTTGTTCTATTAGATTGTAATTTAGGGTTTCCTTATACCTAATTT
>BQNB010182614.1:0-12484 GCA_026074375.1 Tanacetum coccineum | reverse complement strand
ATTATGGAGTACTTGGTGAAGATTAGCTAAAAGGCACGCATTTTGGAGCATAAATGAAGAGTTTAAGAAAGTCTACTGACCTGACAGAAAATACGCCGTATTATTCTAGACCTATACGACGTATCCAAGACTTTGACGAATCAAAAAACCATTGCCTGACTTTGAAGAATACGTCGTATCCACATCAACGATACGCCGTATATAATACCTTGGTCAACGAAGAAGAATTAATTGGTTTTACATCAATACGCTGTATCCATCAAGAAGATACGGCATATCCGTGCCTACACTTCATAAAAAACCACGAAGGATTCAAGTCTAATACGCCGTATCCGGGAACTTTAATACGCCGTATTCAAGATTTATTATACACGAAGATTATGGAAGATATCAAACTTGATCCTTACTCCAAGAAATCCCCAATACGTCGTATCCCACATGGATGGATATGGCGTATCGACGCAATTCCAGACACTATAAATAGATGACCCAAAACTCAATTTTAAATATGCAAGTGAATCCCTAAACCACCAAGTCGACCAGGAGACGATCAGAAGAGCATAGAAGGTCAGAAAAGAGCCTCAATATCATAGGAAAACTCTTGTAATCTTTGTACAACCGAATACGCGTTCGATTAAGGTTTCTTTATTTTAATCGTTCATATATCAAACCATGTGTATTTTTACAATGACTATCTGCTGATACCTTTAGGTATTAGCCATGTTTGTGAAGATCTAATGTTTGGTTTGTTTATCTCGATTGCTTAATTTATCATTGATTGTTGTTTATGTTTATTAATTTATATTTGTTTACATGCTTAAGTATGCGACCTATCATTCAACTGGGTCTAGTCCTACATATTTAATGCGCTGCAACTTCGGTGTTGTTTAGACGTAGGCTAAGAGTCCGGGATAGCTCTCCATATTGAAATTTATATATCTAGAATCATAGGATCACAAATATTGATCTATCCTTGCTTTTAGTTTAGTGAGCTTAGTTGAGCCATAAGGTGACCTTGGTATCAACGAGTATGTTCTTATTCCATTGTTGTAAAGACTCAGACAGGTGGAACTACTATATATAAAAGAGCCCGTCAAGCAGTATTGGGTAAAGTCTTCGATGAGCAGGGTTTAATAAGATCACCATTATTAATTTCTAAGATAGAGTATAATTATCAAATAGGATGCATTATTCGGATGCGTTTTATGTGATAGGATTCTAACGTGTCCTGGGTTTTTAGGAAGAAGTACGCCTAAAACTAGAATGAAATGCCGCATCGAATAATCACTCCATTGCACTAAATAAACAAACCTGCATTTTATCGGATATTCTTGGTTTGTATAAGTTTTCCTTACATTAGTTCTGACCGCTCCTCCTAATCCCTATCGTTTGTTCATCTTCTTGTGTGTGTTTATTGCTTTACTTGTCATCAAAACCCTAGGTTAGATAACCCAAACTCGTGCCAATCTCTCAGGTTGAAACCCTCCTTTTATCATTAGTTTAGGTTTAACTTAGGTTTAACATAAATTAGAACTAACATAGATAACTAAAATACTAGTAGACTTAAGAATTAACTATCTCGCTCTTAGTGATCGACACCCTACTTACCAACGAAGTTACATCTGATAGGGTACACTGCCCGTTAGAGTGTTGTTTTTAGGTATAGTCGTCATAAAATAAATAGTAAAACTTGATAACAAATAATACCTACGCACAATGACACATCAACTAACAACTGAGGAAACACAAGCTCCAGTCATACATCAAGGTGTTGAAGAACAAATTCAAGGAAATCAAAATGCACAATTTGATAATGATCCCTTCATTAATATTTTCACTTTAGACCCGAGTTCTAAAGAATCATCATCACGTGATGTCATTCCATCAAATTTGCATCAAATCAACTAACCGTTTGATCATTTTAGAAAATGGACAAAGGATCACCCATTGGACAATGTTATTAGAAATCCTTCTCACCCTGTTTCAACAAGACGCCAACTACAAACTGATGCCATGTGATGTTATTTTGATGCTTTCCTCACTAAAGTCGAACCGAAGAACTACAAAGAAGATATGAAAGAATCTTGCTGGATTGATGCCATGCAAGAGGAGATTCATGAATTCGATCGACTTCAAGTGTGGGAACTAGTACCTCGCCCTGATCATATTATGCTCATCAACCTCAAGTGGCTTTTCAAGGTTAAGCAAGATGAATTTAGAGGAGTATTAAAGAACAAGGCTCGGTTAGTGGCTAAAGGTTACCGTCAGGAGGAAGGAATTGACTTTGAAGAATCATTCGCACCGGTTGCACGGATAGAGGCCATCAGAATCTTCATAGCAAATGTCGCCCACAAGAATATGACTATCTATCAAATGGATGTCAATACTGCATTTTTGAATGGTTCAGTCAACCCGAGGGGTTTGTAGATCAAGATCGTGCCAACTACATGTATAGACTGAAGAAGGCTCTTTATGGGTTAAAACGGGCTCCACGTTCTTGATACGACATGCTATCGAAGTTTCTTCTCTCTCATAAATTCTCAAAGGGTGATGTCGATCCAACATTGTTCACAAGTAAAGAAGGAAAAGATATTTTACTGGTACAAATTTATGTCGACGATATCATTTTTGCTTCTACAAATACTGAACTTTGTGACACTTTTGCAAACATAATGAGTTCAAAATTTAAGATGTCGATGATGGGGAAAACTGTCTTTCTTTCTTGGATTATAAATTTCTCAAAATCCAGAGGCATCTTTACTAATCAATCCACGTATGCTCTTCAAATAATTAAGAAATATGGAATGGAATCTAGTGACCCTGTAGACATTCCAACGGTGGAGATAACTAAACTTGATGAAGATCCACAAGGGAACGTTTTGAATTTCTCATCAGTCGCCTTAGAATGTAGAGTATGACTCCCAAAACACTCAAGCGCCTTGCAGAATCAGAGGAAAAGTAATTATGTAAACTCTTCATGTATCCTATATTTAATCAAAAATTCAAAAAGATTTTCCATTTTTGAAAAATCTTATAAAAAGAAAATAGAAAAATATAAAATTAGAAAAACAAAATACAAAATTTTAAAATTTTAAAAAATCCAAAAAATATTTTTTTGACATGTCTTCTGAAATCGATAATATTTACGGCTCTAGAAATGTCATTCAATAATGACACGGGGTTATAAATAAAGTTCGAGCAGAAGTTTCAAATGTTTTCAAAACATGTCAATGGCTTACAGTTATTTCAGACTGTAACCCGGTCTTTATTTTAAAGGAAAATATATCGCCAAAAAGATAACTTATCCTCACAACGAGAAAAGAAATTTTCTTGGGCATGAGCTACTTTATGTTCATGCAAATGGCTTGTGTATACTTTGCTACACAACCCGAGCTTTCTTAAAGAATAGTGTACGTGTCAGTGCATCTATTTAAAGAAGAGAAATCTTCTTTAACCCGAACAATTTTTTCTAACAAATATTGATTTTCAAATAATGTTCGGGTTAATCATCTAAAATGTGTTGTATCAAAATCAGAATCAGTTTTCGACATCACAAACAGATTTTCAAGAAAATTCGACCACTCGAACAAATACAATAGATCTTTAAATAGAATATGGGTCTTTGTTCGAGGGTCAAATAATCTTCAACACGTCACGGAAAGTATACGGAAAAAGTTTTAACTCAACGTATAATAAGTTGAGGGGGGGTTAATTTATTTTAACCGCTAGGGCTTAAGTTGTCATAAGTTAATCACTTTAGGGGCTTAAATATAATTTCACGATTAGTAGCTTAGGCTTAAAACTTCATACGACCAATATTGCCAACACCTCGTAGTTTTCAACAAGCTTAGGAATGTTTGGAAATAATTACATAGTTTTAAAAGCCTTAAAATTAAAGATATGTTGCTGATTCAATTAATCTTATAAAATGTAGTGTAACTTCATAAATATATAGTGTTCGAGTACAATTTTTCAATAAATTCAAAATCTTTCAAAATTGTGTACTTAACACTAAATCAGGCACTCAATAATTGAGGGAGAGCCAAAGAAATGTTCCAAGAAAATCATGCTATCACCATTTTCTCCCAAGTGTTTTCAAATCTCAAATAGCCAGTTTACTCCATTGATATCAAAAACATCATATGGTATGCTATTTTTGAAGGGGGAAAATTTTTGACTAAAATGCAATGTGACCGTCTTTGACTCAAGTGCATAACTCTTTCCTCTTTGTGCAAAACTCTTTCGAATCTCGATGCACATGCGTAGGAGGAGCATTTCTGAAAAATGAAACTATCAAAGTACCAAACATTTTGATTTATATCAGATGTACTTTGATTGATTTTCAAATGGTTTTATGGTTTCAATCGCTATACCCAACAAACAACTAATTCATGATGGCGATGGTGTCATAAGGTGGTTAAGGTTAGGTATAAGTTCAATGATTTAACCAGAACCAGAGGAATCTTCCCAAGGACATCCCATAATTAGAAATAGCAATCCTTAGGTATGAGATAGAGTTGAATGAATAATGTTGACTAAGGCATAACTTAGCACAAGAAAAATCACAACAAGGTGCTAGTAATGACGTCTTGGTAAACATTGAAGGGGTTGAAGAATGAAAAAGAAATGTAAGGATAAAAGGTCTAAAGAAAGAAGCCATCCATACACTTAGGCAGAAATCAGGTCAATACATATGCTATCAGAATCACAAAGATGATTGCTGGTATTGAAGATAGTCATCATGGACACAGTTATGCAATGCAAAACCCTTCCTAGCCACTCAAGGTCTCTCAAAAGATTATTGTTTCATTTACCACGGAGATATACATGTTATCTATCGACTTTCTCACTCCGAGTTAGTTGGTATTTAAAGGTGGCAGTCAGCTCCGGCCTCCTATCACTAAAACCAAAACGCACATATAGAGTCTAGAGCCAACAGAGATCATTATAAATCTCATTATGACACAATTCCCAAAATACATTTATTGTTCACAAACAAAGAGCACAAGTTAAGAGTCCTGCGCATTATCCTTGTGATATTGCCAGAACATTCAAAGTGATACTCTTCAATCTCACAGTGACAAATGTAAATCCTTCCAATGTCAACATCAAACAGCACTACGGTAGGTGACTTGTAAAATCCTATATGGATCAAGCTTGTGTCATTTGGATATCAATTTTGGTCCAGTCTATGAATTGACAACTCAATTAGTCAGATAGTAACTAACTGATTCACTCTTATCGTGCTGTCTGCTTTGAGACGTTTTATTAATGAGAACAAGCTAGTACATATGGAAACCGTGTTGATGTGTCATTGCGTGGTGTATATTTTATTGATTCAAGTTTTAAATTTATATTTTGCCGACTAAACCAAAAACAACACTTTAACGGGCAGTGTACCCGGTCGGTAGTAGTTTCGTGGTAAGTAGGGTGTCGAACACTTGAAGCGAGGTTAAATCTATCAATTTAATTAATATCTTGGTTATCTAATCTATGTTAATTCTATTCTATTCTAAACCTATGTCAGTCTAATATCCTAATTCTAACGAAAAAGGGGGGTTTTCAGCCTGAGAGACTGGCACGGTTTGGTTGGTGACTACAATCAATTCAAGGCACTTTTACCCACGCAAGCTAATTAACAAAAGATGAAAGAGCGGTCGAACCTTATATAAGAAAACTGTATTAACCATTATTAATCGATTAAATGTTTGAGTTTGTTTATTAAGTGCAATGATTTCTTCTCTCGAGGTGGCATATCATTCTTAAGACTTAGGCGTTACATCATCCTAAGACCTAGACACATTAATTCTGTCATAATTAAAGCATCCGCATAAAGCATCCTTATTTGCTGATTATAATCTATCTTAGGGATTAAGGCAATGGTGATCTTGTTAAACCCTAGCTCATAGAGACTTTACCTACTTACCGCTTAATGGCAATCTATACACTAGTAGTCCACTTATCCAACTATCCAATGGAATCAGAACGTTACTTGTTGAATTATCTAGGTCACCTGCTAGTCAACACGATCAATAAACCATTGGCAATATCCAATTAACTAGTTAAGCCCGAAGCGTATCCTAGACACAGACTTAGAAGGACAATATTTGTGTAACTATGATTCTAGATGTATAAATCACTATATGGAGAGCTATCCCGGACTCTAGATCTACTTGGTCCGCTTCACTAGATCCAGTTGAATGATAGGTCGCATACAAAAGCGCATAAACAAGTATAAATTGATAAACATAAACAAGCACTCAACGATAAATCAAGAAATCAAGATAAACAAATACCAAACATTCAGATCTTCATAATAATGGCTAATACCTGAAGGTATTAGCCTTCAAACGTCATAATAAATACAAGAGTAATTATTTAGCCAAGGTAAACTAACCGAGTTAACGAATGATACCAAAAACTGAACGATTACTAAAGTATATGGAATTACACGTTGTCTCCTATGGAATTGAATACGTTGCTCGACCTCTTCTGCTCTTTTTCTCCTCTGAAAATCAACTTTTGTGGTTTAGGTATCGAGAATATGATTTAGCACACTTAAAACTCATTTTTGAGTTTTCTATTTATAAGGTCTGGAAGTCGGTTGGATACGGCGTATTAGGGATTTCTTAGAGTAGGGACCACGCTTGATATCTTCCAGAATATTATATTGATTCCATATCTTGAATACGGCGTATTGAGTCCTCTGGATACGGCGTATTGATCTTTATTCCTCTGTGGTCTTTGGTGAGTGCAGGCACGGATACGCCGTATCTTCCTTGATGGATATGGCGTATTGGTCTTCAGAATAGTAATCTTTAAAATATCTTCATTTAAGCTCCAGAATGCGCGCCTTTTGCTATCTTTCACCAATTACTCCATAATTACTGCAATTCTCAAATATAAACGATTAAGTAACAATTCTTTGCAATAACTATACAAAATAGGTTAATATCGTGGGATAAATGATGCTATAAAATAGACGTTATTTGATGTCATCAAATATCCCCCCACTTGAATCCTACTTGTCCTCAAGTAGCCTTTAGAAGTTTATAAAAATGTATCCCTAAGGATATTTTCCGTTAAAGCACTTATTTGATCTATTACAAGTACACAACCAAACACCTCACGAAATAGGAAGATGAAAACACTCAAATCGCTCAATTGCTCGGTCGTGACGAGTATTCTATCATAAGCTTGGCAAGGATACACATCTCCACCACTAAAGCCAAGGAGTAACAAGTTTATAAAGGTAAATATGGGTTTTTTGTATGGAAAGGCGTACGGTTGATCATTCTACAATCTTTCACCAGAAGTACCACTCTAACAAGGCAGCTGAAGCACACATACACACCCGGAACGCCGGGATAGACATGCGTGTTCGATCACATCCCCATTCAAATTTAACCAACGGTTAGGATGAAGAATGATATAGGGTAGGAACCTTCTAACTTTCACCAAAAGTCGTAAACCAATGAGGTACAAGACATGCATACATGGCCGTAACGACGGAATAGACATGCATGTTCGTATGAATCCTCATTCGTGTAAAACCAGCGGCTAATCATTAGGTGAGAGGGAAGTAAATTGTTGTTAAATAAAAATCAAGAAACAAATAGATTAAGACAAGTTGCTAGACACTTATTTCTCTGACCGTTAACCATGATAAAGACACAACTAATTATAATGTCTTGATCATCGATTAATAACAAACCTAAGTTTGGCTTCCTCGTAACGGTCAACTTCCCAATCGTCCCAAAACTTTACATACTCTACAAGGCAAGTGGCGATATCTTCCACTTTGTACAATACTTTACATCGTTGATTTTTAAGACGTATCAACGAATAATCGATCCTTCATGTAATTCATTCGGTAATTCCTTTGTGAAATGATTATCTTTAAACTTTCTTTCTCACTCTTTTTTGTATTTTTCACTCAAATGTTTTGATTCTTTTTTTTTTCATAACTATGCTCAAATCTCGGTTAGTTTTCACCATCTTCACAATCATAATAATTCTGGATAATTCCTTCGGTAGTTCTTCGTTCTTCGGTTTCACCAATAATTATAACGGTAGTAAAATCACATGAGCTTTGACTACTAATATACATTCTCATTTGTAATGTGCAAATTTCCAACCGCACCAAAGATAGAAAATGACACAAGACTCGGGAAATACAAACTTTACACGTTAAAGCACTAGCATTTCTGTAAATTAAACTTAATCTAACAGGGTAGGTTAAGGTGTAAGGGTGTAACGAAACAAATAGTTGGTGTAAAATTCCTAACAGAATTGGCTCCTATGGGTTTTTCTAAGTGGTTCTTCCACTCCAAAGATGATGAGTGGGAAAAAGGGTTTAAACTGGAGGCTAACTAACCCGTGTTATGTCGCCAAGTTTCTACAGTCTACAACATCACCGACAATAACACTCAAATTTTGTGGAATATGGGTAAACATATTTTGAAACGGAAAGGTTTAAATCCCCACATATCTAACAAGGTGTTATTGTGTTGCGGCTTATGTACAAGGTAATTTCACAAAAGTATGCTTGAAATTTTTTTAAATTTGAGCTTAATTTAAGCATTTTAATCATTTTAATATGAAAAATAGGACAAGTAAACATTCTAATTCCATCCCCCCACTTGAATTATACAACGTCCTCGTTGTATATATAAAACATTAAATACGGGAATTTAAAAAGAATTAGAATGAAAACTCCTCATGAGATTTGCTTCGGTAGATTCTCAAGTTGCATTTTATGGGCAAGATTTGTGTGAACAAACCGCCTTGAAGTTTCAAGACTCCAACACTTCAAAATTTCCAGAAATTTAAATTCTCCACCAATATTCGTCGATATTTCTTTCTCGAGGTCCTGTAGAAAATATAGGAAGAACATGTGTATTCCTATCTTGGTACCTACGGTTAATTTAAACTAAACTAACAAAACAAAATACGAGTCAGTCGATGTAGATACGGCGTATCAGGTTAGTGAATAAGAATATACGTCGTATTCCAAAATCTAACAATAATGTTTTTAAAGTGCAATAAAAATAAAAGACTGATAACGTCCAATGATCAATACACCTATGTAATGGAGCGGATACGCCGTATTGATGTCTGGGAAGACAGACTCGATAAAATTAAATAACAATCCGGTTTGTCTCCCGGCGAATACATTTTGTTTACAGCGAAGTCTTTAAGTTAGACTTTTCTTCAGCTTCTCTTTTCATTCCATTATTTGGTGTGCGTCACCTTCCATCCTACGTCCTTTTTCTGAAAAATATCTTGGTAGATTATGGACAAATTATCTTTGTTTCTTTCCCAAATATCAAATTCATAACTTTGCTCAATACATAGCATATATTCTTTATTTTGTCGAGGGGTTAACCAAGCGAGTATTGAATGGCTTCAAACTTTTCTGCTTTACACCTTCTTTTGTTAGGTAGCTCATTGATAGAATTGGATGTATTGCTATGTTTGCGCTTTGTCTGACTTAGTTTTTCAATATCACGTACTTCATAGGCTTTGAAGAATGAATCAGTAGCAGTGTTGGATGGGTTTTCATATTTAGATTCCTTCAATTCATTACTGCTCGAAATACAGTTATCCACATATCTCTTATTCCAATTTCCATTCATCCAAGCGTGAAATATCACCTTTTGAGTCCTTCCATCCACTTTCTTATGGTATTTGAATGATGTGTTAATGTTTGATAAGAATTCAAGTGGATCAATCCCCCAGTTCTCTCCTTCGTCCAACATTTCATCCTCTCCATCGTATGATTCGGGATAGAATCTACAGAAGAATTTCTCAACAAGTTCCTCCCAAGTGGTGATTTTTTCATCTCCATCACTAATCCACCATTCTTTAGCATCATCAGCCAACGAGAGAGGAAAGACTTTCATTCGTAGTTGATGAGAATCCACGCCAGGAACGTAGATCAAATCAACCATTTTAAGTACCTTAGCAGTATGATCCACCACGTCTTCATAGTGAGTTCCGTGATACATGTTCTTTCGTAATTCCACCAAAAATTCTTTGTTGAGATCAATTTTTATGTCGTTACTGGTGATAGAAAGATTTGATTCAGATTGAGCTTTTTCTGTGTTTTCATTAAAAAATGGTTCAGCCATGATTTTTTTTGTAATTCCTTCTTCAATCAACTAGCTCTGATAAGTACTTCCTGTAACACAGGTAAAAATATCAGGAGGATTTGCTCTGAAAAAATTTAGCACGCAAAATCAAATAGGAAAACCTAGAATTCAGCTTCTATACCAGATGATCGTTACGCCGTATCCAATGGAAGGGGATACGTCATATTAATCAGTTTGAGTGAATACGCTGTATTGGACAAAGAACTGGATACGCCGTATCCGATGGAAGTGGATACGCCGTATTCAACTGTCGACCAAAATAGTGTATCAAACAATTAAATACGCAAACAATTAAACACACAAATATACAAGCAAACAATTAAATACAAATATACAGAATATACAAGAATATACACTAATCTAAATTACACTAATCCTAAGGGTTAGATCTAATCTAATGTTAAAAACTAAAATATCAAAATAAAAATCAAGATTAATTTTCACTCCCCGGCAACGGCGCCAAAAACTTGATGTGTCGTTGTGTGGTGTATATTTTATTGATTCAAGTTTTAAATTTATATTTTGCCGACTAAACCAAAAACAACACTTTAACGGGCAGTGTACCCGGTCGGTAGTAGTTTCGTGGTAAGTAGGGTGTCGAACACTTGAAGCGAGGTTAAATCTATCAATTTAATTAATATCTTGGTTATCTAATCTATGTTAATTCTACTATATTCTAAACCTATGCCATTCCTAGTTCCTAATTCTAACGGGAAAATGAAGTTTTCAGCCTGAGAGACTAGCACGGTTTGGTTGGTGACTACAATCCAATTCAAGGTGCTTTAACCCACGCGAGCTAATTAACAAAAGATAAAAGAGCGGTCGAACCTTATATAAGAAAACTGTAGTAACCATTATTAATCCGATTAGAAAGTTGGTTTGTTTATTAAGTGCAATGATTTATTCTCTCGAGGTGGCATATCATTCTTAAGACTTAGGCGTTACATCATCCTAAGACCTAGACACATTAATTCTGTCACAATTAAAGCATCCGCATAAAGCATCCTTATTTGCTGATTATAATCTATCTTAGGGATTAAAGCAATGGTGATCTTGTTAAACCCTAGCTCATAGAGACTTTACCCACTTACCGCTTATTAAGGCGGTACTTCTTCCCTAAACCTAGACACGTAGAATTCTGTCACAATTAAACGCATCCGTATAAAGCATCCTTATTTGCTGATTAAAATCTATCTTAGGGATTAATGCAATGGTGATCTTGTTAAACCCTAGCTCGTGGAGACTTTACCCACTTACTGCTTAATGGCAATTCATACACTAGTAGTCCACTAACCAAGTCTCCACCAATTAACTAAGAACATACTCATTGATCCCTGGGTCACCTGCTGGTCCAACTAAGCTCACAATCTAAGGACAAAGATAGGTCGTTATTTGTGATCCTATAGGTCTAGATGTATAAATCACTATATGGAGAGCTATCCCGACATCTAGATTACTTGGTCCGTATCACTAGATCCAATTGAATGATAGGTCGCATACAAAATCACATAAACAAGTATAAATTGATAAACATAAACAAGCAATCAACGATAAATTAAGCAATCGAGATAAACAAACAAAATATTCAGATCTTCATAATAATGGCTAATACCTGAAGGTATTAGCCTTCAAACGTCATAATCAATACAAGAGTAATAATTTAGCTAAGGTAAACTAACCGAGTTAACGAATGATACCAAAAACTGAACGACTACAAGAGTATAGGAGATTACAAGTTGTTTCCTATGAAATTAATTGCTTTGCTCGACCTCTTATGCTCTTCATCTCTTCTGAAAATTGACTTTTATAGTTGAGGTGTCGAAAATATGATTTAGCATACTAAAACCCCATTTTTAGGTTTTCTATTTATAAGATCTGGAATACGGTCGATACGTCGTATTGACTGAGGTCGTATAGGCGTATAGGCCACGTTTGATATCTTCCAGAATATTTTATTACTATATCTTAAATACGGCGTATAGGCCTTCTCTAGATACGGCGTATTGGATCTTGTTCCTTCGTGGTCTTTAGTGAAGTGCATACACAGATACGCCGTATCTTCCTTGATGGATACGGCATATAGGATGTTAGAACAGTAATATTCAAATGTCTTCGTTTAAGCTCCAGAATGCGTGCCTTTTTGCTAATCTTCACCAAGTACTCCATTATTACTACAATTCTCAAATACAAACGATTAAGTAACAATTCTTGCAATAATTATACAAAATGGGTTATTTACATGGGATAAATTATGTTATAAAAGTGACGTTATTTGATGTCATCAAATATCCCCCCACTTGAATCCTACTTGTCCTCAAGTAGCCTTTAGA
>BQNB010182613.1:0-12484 GCA_026074375.1 Tanacetum coccineum | reverse complement strand
GATTTCCTATGTGATTTGCTACATTTGTTCTGAGCCTTTTATTTTGGCTTTCTTATATGATCTGTCATTATGTTCCATTTGAACCTTGCTATGCAACATTTGATATTTGAACCTATGATATTTGAACCTTTGATATATGAACCTTTGGCATTGAACCTTTGTTATGATCCCTTTGAAATAAACTTTGATATGACTTTGTTTTGAACCCTTCAGTTTGAGACCCGAGCCATTATTTGTTTCCTAGCCATGAAGGTAACATGACCGTGTCATTGATGCACCTTTGGCATGACTCATGTGTGGGTGAGTGATTTCTCACACCGTCCCCCATTTGATATTATATATGCACTATGAAGATTATTATTTGTTTAAGGGGCGTATGGATGCATCCTAGATTTGTTTTGTATTCGATGGATTATGACATTATGATATTTGGATATTTGGTGACTGATGATTGGGTGCAATCCACGTCTTTCACAACAGACTTTGGAGCTCATGACTCCATGGTCACTTTGATATGATTTGTTTGGGCTTGGTGATTGAACTTAACCTAATTTGATTTTCTGATTCATCTTACCTTACCCTATGATTTGATATTCTGATTTGTCTTATCTTATATTTGTATCCCTTTGATCATGTCTTGTGATATCCTTTGTACCTTTGTATCATATCCTTTGATTTCCGTTATCTTTTGCATTCGATTATATATATCTGTTCACTGGGCTTTGTAAGCTCAGCCGCACTTTCTTTTCCTGCGGCAGGTATCTAAGCTAGGAGCTGGGGTTTGCTTTTGGGTTATGAGTGCTGAGTGTGGACTACCCTAGAGATCTTAGTTTTGATATATGAATTGTTTCCTTTCAAGACATTTGTTATTTCGTTTGGATATGTTTATCCTTTGAGAACTTATGTACCTTAAGTCGTGTTGACTTATTTCCTTTGGTTATTTATTTAAGACTTCCGCTGTTTATGCTTGTGTTATGATTATGAATGCTTTTGATGTCACACCATATTTGTAATACTTCTACCCTTCTGGGTCGGGGCGTTACAGGTTGGCACCCTTATGTATCTAGCATTCAGTAGACCAGACCTGGTATATGTTGTCTATATGTGTGCTCGGTATCAGGCTCGTCCTACCGAAAAGCACCTACATGCTGTAAAAAGAATCTTTTGATATCTACGAGGCACCATTAATCGGGGACTATAGTACTTGAAGGATACTGCTATTGCTCTAACAGCTTTTGCAGATGCTGATCATGCAGGTTGTCAAGATTCCAAACGTAGTACATCTGGAAGTATGAAATTGTTGGGAGACAGACTTGTTAGCTGGTCATCAAAAAGGTAAAAATCATTGCAATGTCCGATATGGAAGGTGAATACATCGCCTTATTCGGCTGTTGTGCTCAAGTTCTATGGATGAGATCATAACTTACCGACTATGGCCTTAGATTCAACAAAATTCCAATGTAATGTGATAATAAAAGCGCTATTGCCTTATGCTGCAACAATGTTCAGCATTCTCGATCAAAGCATATCGACATCAGATATCACTTCATAAAAGAGCAAGTAAAGAATGGAGTGGTTGAGCTATACTTTTTCAGTATGAAATATCAGTTGGTGGACATCTTCACCAAGGCTCTATGTCGAGAAAGAATTGAATTCCTTATCGACAAGCTAGAAATGAGAAGTTTTACTCTTGAGACTCTAAAAGAACTGGCAGATGAAGCTGAAGAATAGTTGTGGTACCTATTCTTGTATCTTGTGTATAATATGTACATATAGAAAACCAGAAAAACACAAAAAATATCTTTCACTTCTTATAACATTTTATAAAAACAAAATACAAAATTAAAAAATTAGAAAAAGACAAAAATATATTTTCATGTCATGCTTTCTAGCATCGATAATATTTACGGCTTGAGAAATGTCATTTAACAACGGTACAAAGCTGTAAATAAAGTTCGAATAGAAAACATGACATATGGCTTGCTATTATTTCTGATAACAACCCGATCGTCATCTTAAAGGCAAATATTTCAAAAATAAAACTTGTCCTCTCAACGGGAATTTATTTTCTCAGGCATGGTCTACTTTATGACCATGCAAAGGCTTGTGCTTACTCTGCAACACAACCCGTGCTTCCTTTATTCCATAAGTGTACGTGTCAGTGCGCTTATGTGGTAAAATAAGAGAAATCTTATTTTTTATGGTGTTGATTTTACAATAATACAATTCTCTTTTGATTTCATCATAAAATCATTTTCTTAGACAATTTTAATCCATCAAACAATGACTACATCACTTTCAATAGAAAACGGGTCATTATTTGAGGGGGGGAAACTATCAAAATATCTTCTTCATAAAATTAGTTTGTGATAAATGGAAATGGTTTTAAACAATAACGGGTTAACAATTAAAGGGGAGTTAATTAAGTTTAACTTATGTGTGCCTTAACTGTTATGCGTTTAATCCTTTAGGGGTGTTATAGCAAAATGAGAGACTTATTCTTGATAACTAAACCTTAGAGACTAGTGTTGCCAATTGGGAAACTACTTTAAGAATTAGGATAAATTTATTTGGAAAATAGAAGTCTTATTAAACTTTAGGGGGGCATTTATGCCAAAACCCAAAAGAGTTTAAACATAAACACCCCCACCCGTTCCCTTCTTTCTCACGACTTAAACCAAAAAAACCTAAACCCTCTATTGAATTCTAAAACCGTTAAGATCTTGTCCATTCCATGTTTAATCACTAAGGTATTCATAATTCATGTTTATCACACCTTTATCACCTCTTAATTGGTCTTATAACTCGAATTGATACTCGAAAACCCTAAAAATTGATTGAAATTTTATCACCTTATAAAGTGGATGAAATCTTGAATTGATTGAGGGGTTTTGGTCAAAAAGGGGTCTAAAACCTGTGTCTATAACATTTTAAATGGGGTTAACATATGAATGTGTATTGGGTGATTCTTGATTTTGAAATTTTGTAAAAAGATCATACACTTGTAAAAGTCAGTGGGTTTGTGTTTAAGAATGATATAATAAGTGTTTGAGAGTGTTTGATTGAGTTTAAACATGCCTTAACTACAAAATGTTGGTTCTTTGAGTTGTTCGTGTACTTTTAAGTCGAACAAGTCAAAAGTCATGATTTTTATGGATAATTCATGTTATAAATGGTTCCTTGTGTTTCCTAGTTACTAAGTGATCATGTTTTGATGGATATTGATGCATGAAATAGAGTAAAATGTTGGTATGTATTTTCACTAGGCGAACTATACGCTCATAACCTAGGCGAACTATACGTAGTAAACCTAAGCGAAATATACGTTCATAACCTAGGCGAATTATACATGGTGATCCTAGGAGATCTATACATAGTGATCTTAGGCGAACTATACGTTGTTGGTTAGGCGAATTATACACCTGGCATAGGTGAACTATACGCCTTAAGTTAGGTGAAGTATACGCCCTGGTTAGGTGAACTATATGTCCTTATTAGGTGAACTATACATATTTTGGTAGGCGAATTATACATAACCCTTAGACAAATTATGCATGTTTTCACTAGGAGAACAAAACACGTAATCTTGGTAATCTAATCTAAGTATAATTATTCCTTAACTTGTCACTTAGTGATTGATTTAGGTCTAGTTTTCCTTAGAAATATTTTTGATTGCCTTTCTTTCTATAGATTACCTATAGTTAGTGTATTATATGATTATGTATGTCTTCCAGTTTCATGTTAATTGTCTTGTGTGTTAATTTAAAGCCTTGATGTGCATACCTAATCCCTAGTATAATGATATCTTGCATCTGATCTCAAATCTTTCATGAACTAGATTGTCTTTCAGTGATATATATATATATTTATATATATATATATAGTATAATATAATATATCTATATATACTATATATATATATATTTTATTATAATGTTATATATCTATTGCTGTATATGGAACAGTATATGTGACAAATCTTAGCAGAATCATGTCTTTTATTCTGCTCAATAAGCCAAACTTGACCTTGAACTTGTCCTCGAGGAGAAAAGGTTAGAGATTGAAAAATGCAACGAGAGACTCAATCCTGGAAAGACTCAGAGAGAACCTACATTTCAAGTTGTTTTGGATGCTCTTGCTCTCACTCCATGCTATTCTGCATTTCTCACTACTGCAAATGTTCTAGAGGTTTACATGCACCAATTCTGGGATACTATTCATAAGCATGACACTTCCTATAGGTTCAGTATGGACAAAAAGAAGATATTCAACCTCAATTTGGAAACTTTTAGAGATAATCTTTCAGATCTGCCCTAGAGTACATGGTCAAGACTTTGATGAACTTCCCACAAATGATATTATTGTGTCTTACTTCAAAGAACTTGGTCATACTGGGGAAATCAAGTCAATCACTTATGTTGTTGTTGATCAAATGCATCAACCTTGGAGAACTTTTGCTACTCTCATCAACAAAAGTCTATCTGGAAAGACAACCGGTCTTGACAAGCTTCGTCTCTCTATAACACAAATCTTTTGGGGAATGTACTATAAGAAGAATATGGACTATGTTGAACTACTTTGGGAAGATTTTACTTACCAGATTTGTAACATCCGTGATTTAATCAGGTTAGTGAGACCTTTAGAATTGGCTAAGAGTTTATTTTGTGTGATTCTTGTATGTTATGTGAAGTTTATGTGTGCTAAGTGGTTTGAATAGGTGCATGGTATCATTTTGAGGTGTATGATCATCTCATTTTGAATGCGGTTGTGTTTAGTGATAAGTATTCCATTTGTTCACGTATATTAATAATGGAAAAGAAAGGCGTATTGCATGCAATGCTACGTCAATAGTTGGATAAGTTTGTGTTAAGCGGTTTTGGGAAATGTATCAAGTTGTAAATAAGTGAAGTGAGTAAAATTTAGATATTTAGGGTAGACTTTCTAAATATAAAAAGTGAAATGTAAGATGAAAAGTTATTTTTAGAAAGTTTAATAAGTTGCGTTTATGTAAAAAGGTATACCTAAATTAGCTTAGGTTTTTATGAAAACTTAAGGTAATGAAGATAATTAGTAAATTAATAATTAAATAAAAAAATATATAAATAAAGGGGTGTTCGGTCGGTTTTAAAGAAAAGAAAAAAAAAGAAACAATGTTTGACTATAATTAGGATTCTAAGTGTATAAATATAAGATAAATAAATCTCTAAATTACTTTTTCTCTCCCCTCTCCCTTGTGATCGCCAAAACCCTCAAGAGAAGAAAAAAGGATTTTTTTTTATCAAGAACAAGTTGGTGATTAAGTGTTTCAAGAATCAAGGTTTATGTATGTTTATTAACCCCTAGTTGTTTAGTTTTGTTTAAATCTTGTAATAATAAATATGATGGATCATTTGGGTTTTAAAAACTTCTGTAATTAAGGATATTTTAATCATGCTAGAGTGTTTAGGGTTTAATTAGGATCATATTGGTGTAAATGGTTAGGGTTGGATCGCTTTAATTTATGATTTAGAGTTGAGCAGAATTTAGGTCTGTGTTCGACTGATGATATCTAAATGTTAAAAATGTGTTTTGATATGATTCAAGAGCCTAAATTGTAGTTCAAATAGTCTATTTTTCAAAAAGTCTAGCCTCGAATGATTTTTAGTTCTGGAAGTTAGTTAAATATTGGTTACAAGAAAAGTTGTCAAAACAGTAAATACGGGTCAGAATTAGGTCATGTTTAGGAGGGTAAAACCCTAACTTAAATGTGGAATTAAAGTTAGCTAATCTACAGTGATTAGGTTCTATATGTATATAAAGAAACCTTAAAAGGATAGCTTCTAATTTTGTGTCTAAGTACGGTAATTAGGGCCATACATTTTAGTGTTCAATTAGATCTGAATTGGGATAGTTTTGAAGTTGGATTTTATTTGGGATAATTACACATGTAATGAGTAGTTGGGAATCACAAGGTAGTTATTAAACTCATAAATGAACTTAGGTGATTTTTGATATAAATTATGAAGGTCAACAAGTAAGGGTTTTAAGAAGGTAAAGTTACACTAAAATTCTGTACTTTTGAACAAATTGTAGTTAACTAGTGTAATGAGTTAATGAAGTGGTTAAGGTTGGGCATGGTGTCTGGGTGACCCATGATGGTTAATCAAACCCTTAGACATCCATCATATGTGTATTACATGGACTAGAGCTTTTAGCTTGGTCGCGTGTAACCGTGCTTATTTATTTGTATAGTTGTGTGATGGGTTAATAGACAAAGAAGTTACTATACTTTCCCAAAAAGTTCGCCTAAGTTACTCAACTTTCATTTTGTTCACTTAGGTTACTGAACTTTTGATAAACATACACCCCCATAATTTCAATGTTAATCCGAGCAACCTGGACGTATATTTTTAGGTAAGTTAAGTAACATAAATGTCATGTTTTTACATGTTCAATAATGTTTACGTATATTTTTGCAAGTTGAGTAACCCCAAATGTCATGTTTTATAAGTTTAGTAACCTAAGTGAACGAAATGAAAGTTTAGTAACTTAGGCGAACTTTTTGGGAAAGTATAGTAACTTCTTTGTATAATAACCCTTGTGTGATAGGAATTAGAAGCTGCGTTTTAAGCATTCAGGTGAGTTACATAGTCCCACTTTTTATTGTGTTTTAAAGTTAGGATGGAAATGATGCAAGTGTTGAAATGAGTTTTGAATTCTAGCAATTATGTGTTAGTGTAAATGCATGGACTATTATGTGACTGATATGCGTTATGTGCTACATGTTATGTGATGTGATATTGATGTGTGGCTTAGTCAGGAGGGTTACTTGCGGGTATCCATGGCCTGAGCTAGAGGAAAAGAGATTTGGTATGATCCAAGAGTGATTGAGGTCGTCTACTTGGTAATTGACTGATTGATTGTATTGAATTGCATGTTAGCTTGTATGTTAGTTAGCATAATTGTCATGCAAAAGCGTATTGTTTTATAACTGCAAGAATTGGTTAAATTGTTTTGGAAATTGATTGAATATGTGTGTCTGAAAACCTATGTTTCTCACCAACCATTGTGTTGACGTATAAGCATCATTTTCAGGTATTCAGCAAGATGAGATTAAACTTAAGAAAAGTGGCTAGATGGACCGTAGGTGGCTTGCGAAGTTTAGTTATCTAGATTTCATATTTGTTTGGATGATAAATGTTATTTGTTTTGCTTTGTTAGGATGTATGAATGTTTGCATGTCATGACGTTGGCATAAACTGCCTTCATTTCAATGTCAAACACCTTTTGAATTTTGTTGATGTGTTTAGGTATTTTCATGACACTGCGTGTCTATATCTTGTATTTTTTTTGCATGATTTAGTTTCTCAATATAGACGCCAAGGTGTTGTGATGATTTCCTTTCTCGTCGCGCCTCATGTTTCCGCCTTGGCGGGGTGTGACAGATTGGTATCAGAGCCTTTGGTTATAGAGAAGTAGGTGGTTGAGCCTAGACTATAACCTAGGGGTCCTTCATGTAGATGCATTTATGGCTTAAGTGTTTATTTATATAACTGATATGCTTCCCCTCTATTTTGCGTAGCTTTTTTATTTCCTATTTTGTTAAGTTATCGTCTTAGATTTGTTGCCTACCCATAGCTGATTTAGTGCGTATTGCCTCGTTATTAGTTAGCTATGCCTTCTCATATCCATAAGAAGTTTTGTTGGGGAATCGCCTTCGCAACTGGACTCAAGCGTTTCACTGATCCAGTGATAAAGCTTAGGAAGAAGCATACTAACTGTAGAGTCCGAATACCGAAAGGTTTGTGTCTGCGCTGAATTGAAGCAAAGTTGACTAAGAAACAAGTAGGAGGAAAACGAATCCTAGTTAGGGAGATGACAATGATTTCAAAAGATGGAGAAACCTTTACGTTTCCAGGATACCGTTCGTCTAAAGAAGAAGATGAGCCAAGTGAGCAACCTAAGCCTTATGATCTGTATGGATTTGTTGATCACCCTAAACTCCAAAGGAATGAATTTGCTCTGTATCGACTGCCTCAACAAGAAGGCAACATGAATGGTTGGTTGATTGAGGATGAGAATGAGCCTCTAGGATATGAAGCATCCGATAAGGAGGTAGAATCGGATCTTGAATCCACAGCTAGTAGTTAACCTTAGGGCATCCTCTTTGTCATCTATTTTAGGTTTATTTGTCGGTCTTTAGTCGGAACCATGTTTTAGGAATTGTTATTTTCGAATATTGGATATTGATTTAGTATTTTATGAAATGGATAGAGTTATAGTTGAAATTGTTCCTTATGTGTTGTTATGTGATTAAATGAATCGTATGTGAATGTAGTGTTAAACAAAGAAGTGTCGTCATAGGAGGAGTATGTTTGTGCTAGGGAGCCTCTATAATTATAGTGGCTGGTATGTGTTTAATTACACATACCCTTTTCCATTAAAAACGGGCTTAAATGAATAAAAACGTACCAAAAATACATTGTATTTGTATGTTTTGCATTTGTATTGTGCAGGAAACAGATATTCAAGAAAAGGACGATAAAGCATGCAAAAATGGACAAAGCCGAGCACGGAATGGAAAAGACAAAGTTAAATCGAAGGCAAAGTTAGTCAAAGTCAAAAAGTCAACAGGAAAGTCAACCCCGACAAAAGTCAAAAGTCAACCAAGTAAAGAAAATACAACTTGAGGGACTAAAATTGCCAAACCTCAAGTTGTATTACAAGAATAACAAGACAAGGACTAAAATTAGAAATTTTGTGAAGTATAACTTGAGGGGCCAAAGCTGCCGACTTACCCAAAACTATTTTTTCCCGCCCAACAAAACCCAAGAACCAATCAGGGGGTCTCTTCTCCCCTTTTACCCTGCAACCTCTACAACCCCTTGGGTAAAACATCTCCCCCACCTCTACTATCACCACCTCCCTATATATAATTGCCAAGTTGGCAATCGTACCACTTTCCAAGCTTTTTGATGGCTGTGATTGACTCAAAAGAAGCACAAATGAAATTGAAGGCTGGAATTTGTTTTAGAATCACCTCACACAACAAGCACACTTGGGTTTTTGTCTCTACAAAGAAACACAGAAGAAAGCACAGCTGGAAGACCCAAGGAGGAAATTTTTAGTATAAATAGGGCCATTGTAACCCAAGTGAGGGAATCGATTTTTTTAGTTAAATTTTAGCTTATTTTTATGCAATTTTACTCTTCCAAGTCTTGTAACTTTAATTTTCGTCTTAATGTAAATTTGGAGTTTTTAAGTCAATTCTTGAATCTCTGTATTTCCTTTGTTAAAAGCATTACTTAATATGTTTTAAGTCTTATAAAATCATATAAGTCATTTGTCTTAACTCAAATACTAATAATTTAAGTAAAGTCATAAAAAAAATTATATTATATATATATATATATATATATATATATATATATATATATATTATACGATATAGAAGTATAGGATCGAAATCTTTTCTATCGTATAATGTATATTATTCCTTTCCTTTTATAGAAACATGATTCGAACTTCGCGTCAAAACCCAACCCCGGAACTGAGCCCAGTTGCTATAATAATTGCGCAGCAGTTGCAGAATATCATTCCTCGGATCGTCACTCAAGTGACTGCTAATGTAAACAATGCGAATGGAGAAAACGGAAATGGTGGGAACGATGGATGTTCCTACAAGACTTTCACTGCTTGTAACCATAAGGAGTTTGATGGAACGGGTGGTGCAGTAGCGCTCATTCGTTGGATAGAAAAGATGGAGTCGATGTTTGATAACAGTGGTTGTACTACGAACCAGAGAGTTAGGTATGCTGCTAGTTGTTTTGTGAACAAAGTTTTGACTTGGTGGAACACACAAGTCCAAGCGAGAGGTTGTGAGCTGCAATTGGTATGAGTTGGAATGACTTTAAGGCGTTGCTTGTGGAGGATTTCTGTCTAAGCAATGGGATGGAGAAACTAGAGAATGAGTTTTGGAACCACACTATGGTAGGATCTAATCATGTCGCCTACACTGACAGGTTCCATAAGCTGGCCAAACTAGTTCCTCACTTAGTTACTCCTGAATCTTCACGTATCAAGAGGTACATCCATGGGTTGGCACCTCAAATCCATGGTATGCTTCGGGTGACCCAGCCAACTACTATTTAGAGTGCTATCTTAACGGCTGGAATACTCACTGACGAGGCTATCCGTTGTGGGACATTGACTAAGGGAAATGATAAGATGAAAGAGATGGAGGAATCAAGTAAGCAAAAGAGTACATGGAAAGATAATAAGAAATCTAAGACTGGATTAGGGTTTGTGGCAACAGTTCCTCCCAGGAACGACAATGTGAACACCTACCCTAAGTGTGCTAAGTGTTATACTTTCCACCCGAAGAATGCACCTTGTAGGTTGTGCTATAAATGCCAGAAATCGGATCATTTTGCGAGACAGTGTTGGGAACCGATTAGGCAAGTGGTGCATGTGAGTGCGGGTAAGATGGGACAGAATCAGAGGGCATGCTATGAATGTGGGAGTCTTAACCATCTTTGCTATGATTGCCCCAAGTGGTAACAAGCAACTGGACAGGCAAGGAACCAATTAGCTTTGGAGGGAAACGGGAACACCCGAAATAATAGGAACCAAGCAAGAGGAAAGGCATTTAATGGGAATGCAGTAGAGGATCTTCAAGATCCCAAAGTTGTGACGGGTACATTTTCTTTAAACAATTAATTTGCTACTGTTCTTTTCGATTCTGGAGCTGATTTTAGTTTTATCTCTACTAAGTTTGCGCCTTTGCTAAATGTGGAAACTTGTATTGTAAACCCTGGTTATACGATAGAAATAGTTGATGGTAAGAGTGTAGAAGTTGATAGGGTTATTCGTGATTGCAAATTAGAACTAGGAAATTCCTTGTTTACTATAGATTTGATACCGTTGGGTCATGGATGTTTTGATGTGATTGTGGGGATGGACTGGTTGTCCAAGAATAAGTCTGTTATAGTGGGTCATGAGAAGGTAGTAGAGATACCAATAGATAAGGGTGGGATACTTCGAGTTCATGGGGAACGTATTTGGAAAGCTGCCAAAGCCCTAATAAATGCTAAGGTAGATGAACCTAGGATAAGTGATATACCTGTGGTGCGAAGTTTTACTAATGTGTTTCTGGAAGACTTGTCGAGGATACCACCAAAGCGACAAGTTGAGTTTCGTATAGACTTAGTTCCTGGAGCGACGCCAGTCGCGAAGTCTCCATATCGTTTGGCACCCTTAAAAATGCAGGAATTGTCCGGGCAACTTTAAGAGTTGCAAGACAAGGGTTTCATAGACCTAGCCATTCGCTGTGGGGAGCACCGGTGTTATTCGTGAAGAAGAAGGATGGATTATTTCGTATGTGTATCGACTATAGGGAGCTGAACAAAATAACTATTAAAAACCGTTATCCACTCCCTAGGATCGATGACTTATTTGATCAGCTGCAAGGAGCGTGTTATTTCTTTAAGATAGATCTTCGGTCAGGATATCATCAGCTACGTGTGCATGAAGATGACATTCCAAAGACCGCATTTCGAACGAGATATTGACATTTTGAGTTTATGGTTATGCCATTTAGGTTGACCAATGCACCAGCAGTCTTCATGGACTTGATGAACCGGGTGTGCAAACCGTATCTAGATAAGTTTGTCATTGTCTTCATTGATGACATTCTGATCTACTCAAAGATGAAGGAAGAGCATGAAGTTCACTTGAAGTTAGTGTTAGAGTTACCAAGAAAGGAGAAGCTGTATGCGGAATTCTAAGTGCGAGTTTTGGCTATTAGAAGTACATTTCCTTGGACATGTGGTTAACCAGAGTGGTATTCACATGGAACCAAGTAAAATAGAAGCTGTGAGGAATTGGAAAGCTCCTACAACGTCGTCAGAAGTTCGATCATTTTTGGGATTAGCTAGCTATTATAGGTGTTTCCTCACGAATTTCTCCAAGATTGCTAAACCCCTTACTTCGCTAACTCAGAAAAAACAAAAGTATAAGTGGGTCGAAAAAGAGGAAGAAGCATTTCAGACCTTGAAGAATAATCTGTGTGATGCTCCTATCTTGTCGTTACCGGACGGAATTGAAGATTTTGTAGTTTACTACGATGCATCGAATCAAGGACTAGGTTGTGTGCTCATGCAAAGAGGCAAGGTAATCGCCTGCATCGAGACAACTAAAGATACACGAGAAGAATTATAAAACACACGACCTAGAGTTGGGAGCTATCGTGTTTCCTCTTAAGACTTGAAGGCATTACTTGTATGGCATGAAGTGTGTCATCTACACAGACCACAAGAGCCTTCAGCATATTTTCAACCAAAAGGAGTTAAATATGCGCCAAAGGAGGTGGATCGAGCTGTTTAGCGATTATAAGTGTGAGATTCGCTACCATCCTGGTAAGGCGAATGTGGTGGCTGATGCGTTAAGTAGGAAGGAACGGGTTAAACCTAGACGTGTTCGAGCAATGGCTATGACCATTCAGTCT
>BQNB010182612.1:0-12484 GCA_026074375.1 Tanacetum coccineum | reverse complement strand
CGTCTCTTGAAAAAGGAGGTTTAGGTATTACTTCTGAAGGCTTTCAAACTTGATCTCTATAAAAAATAGATGTGGAGGATGATTTCTAATCCGAATTTATTATGGGTTCAGGTCATCAAAGCTATACATAACCCATTAAACACATGCCATCGCGCGTGGTGATGGCCTTGATGTAATGACCGGCACTTGTGATGGTGCCTCCTTCACTCATGGTCACTAACATCATTATATATACTCCTGTTTTTTTCCATCTGTTTGGAAGAGTTCTCAATATTGGCAATAGTTTGGGATTTTTGAAACTCATGTTTTTACAAAGTTTTTGTTTGTAGGCATCAAAATAAAAACTGTTTGAGGGTTTTGTTAAAAAGATCTTATAGCTAAGAAATTTTTACCTTACCTTCTTCTATTATTACCTTTTTGGGTATTTTTTGGACAGTTATTGTTTGTTGTGTAAAATATTTATTGATAAAAAATGGTTCTTTATTTTCCTCACATCCATTGTTTCGAATCAAACAATGAATAATAAATATTTGTTTGTTAAATTTAAAAATAGGCTTGTGTAAGATCCCAAAGAAGCATCATTATACTATATAACGTTTATGGTAGTCTTTCCCTTCACATTTGCTACAGTAACTCGGAAATAATATTTAACCATTCGAGTGAACAGTAACCTCACCATTAAAATAATGTCACAAACTAACGATGTGTACAGCTAAGAGTACACGTGCCATCAAACAGCTACTCCACCTCAAATACTCCCACACCAACTCCACCTCAAATGCTCCCACACACAGAACTCCCACCCGTCACCGTTGGCACATACACATGCTGCCCCTCTCTTCGATGTCGCCGATCTCTTTGTTACCGCCGTTTATGGTGTGCGGCGATGGTGATCGGTGTGTGATGTTGATGAGTTTAGGTGGGTGTTGTTGTCGATTTTTAGTATATGTGAGGTTTGTTTTGTGAGTGTTTGATTTGATGGGTATTTGCTTCTTTCCAGAGGCTTTAGATTGGTCTTTGTGGGGATAAAACACCGCTCAACCAAACGAAACGAATCAGGCTCAGGCGAAAGAGCTCTTCCTCATCAAATTCACCCATTGCTTTCAAGTTGGTTGGCATTTGACTTTTTTTTTATAAAAATTGATGTTTATTATTTTATTTGTTGAAGTGAGTTTCTGTATTTTTATAGAAAGAATTTATTTTTATGTTGCTTTCTTTATTGGGTTTATATGGATGCTTAGATCATCAGTTGAAATAGGGGTTTCAGTTGATGTCTTGATTATTTTGAGTACTGATAATTGCACTTGGCTGCTTACTTACACATCTAATAGAAACTATGCAATATAAAAAAAAATTAGATGCATACCTTCACATTTTTTACATTCGTAGCAACCATGAGGTTTATTGCATTGATATTGTTGACAAAAAGTCCATGTGTGCTGCTATGATTGATAAAAGAAAATGAAAGTATGTTTCTTTTTCTCATAATGGATTATTTAAGAGATAAATTAGATAGAGTTAATTTTTGTTCATGAGTTGCGAGTAAGCTTCAAAGCTTGGAGAGACATGTTACTAAATTTGCAACCTTGATAGGTTAACCCTTCGTTTTATGCTGATATTGTTGTTGATGTTTCTGCTTATGATTCGTTACTTTTGGATTTGGGCGTGTTAAATGAGCTAGGCTGTGATTTAAATAAAATGACTAAAAAATAAATTAGGTAATTGTCTTAGCTTAACAGCTTATTGAATTTTTTATAGGCTCATAAGTTCATTCTGTATGTGCTTGGCCGCATGAGCTTATTGCTTATCTAAGCATATGACTTTGGGTGTATAAGCTTATAAGGAATTAAGAATGAGCTTATTAAATTTTCTTCAAAGTAATTGATACAAGCTGACATGTAATAAAAAGTATAAAACAATAAACAACAACAAATTTAACCCAAATAAAGATCGATATGTAAAAGTAAAAAAAAGTTTGATTATCTAATTAAATGTTACAGGAGTTAAAGATTGACTATTTTTCTGTGTATGCCTATTTTTCTGCGTATGCATATTTTTCAGCTCACAAGCTACCTAATTATTTTGGGAACTTACTGGCATCTGCTTTTATGCTATTCAATACTTGCAGGTAGGTTGGAGTGTCGCTGGCTACTTAAGGAAGGGTGGGTATGTTTGAACGAGCACCTTAGACGATGCATCTGTTGTTATGCAACAGTCCACAAAGAAGTGAGATTCGGTCTCACGTGCATTCTCACAGATAGGCAGCGGGTTGAGTCCAAAGCGATGCTTCCTCTTGAGTCGAGGTAGTCTGAGATGGCTTATTTTTTTGATTAGAAATAAGCGTTTTAGAAAATAGTGTTTGAATTTGCTTATTTTGTACACAGAAGCTACAAGACTAATAAGCGTTTAAGAAAGAGTATCACGAACCTGCTTATTGGACTTATACCTTATAATAAGATCAGTTAGTTCGGATGATCCAAACACTTAAAACTGCTAAGCTGCTTAAAATCACCAATCCCAAACACCCTCTTAAGCTCACAACTAATCTTAGACATACGGTTAAAACACTGTATTTGCTTATCTTACGGTAAAAACAAGCACTTTCAAGTAAACAATGCCAAACAACCCTTAATTTGATATATTGTAGTTGAATTAAGCAAACGGATTAGTTGATGAAAAATAAACTCCTTAACTAGATAAGGAGTTTTGATAAACAGCCTGAAATTCACTTTGAATTCAGTAATGTTGTTCAAAGGGTTATTTAAAATATTATAATGCGTTTGGGTGAATAATCTTTATTTACCTTTCAAGGGTATGAAATTACAAGGGTTTTTGGTTGCATAAGAATTAAGAAGTTAAGACCTAATATTGAACTGTTCTTTTTTAGATTAATGTACAACTAATGAAAAAATGATTTCCAAGTTGCTTAGACCCCAGTAACAGAAGTAGAAGATAAGAATTAAATGTGGATATACGTATTGAATAGAATAGTATATTGATTGCATAATTCCATATAGTGTGTTTGCCTAACATAGTTGAAGATTAACTTTTTGTAGTCTTCATTTTATAGCCATTCTCCTTTTCAAAAAATGAGTTCATGTGACAAATTTTTTAGCATCTTCATCCAAGTTTAGACATGAACATGAAGTATGGGTGTAGCGCGTTTTTAGTAATAACATATGGTTTGATACAAAACTAACAGAGCCTTGAATAATTTGTAACATGATAGAATATTTCCGATCGATTTTCATATGTCTGCCACGAGGGTATGTAGTTTCCGCTAAAAAAAATTTAGGCTCATTTATGTGAGGTTTAGCATCGCATGTTAAGGTAAAATGTACCTAATAGGAGTATTTTTTATATTAGCCATGTGTTTATCTGCGAGCTTATTGCTATGTAAGTTTCGTGCATTTGTCTTTCTAAGATATAGAGTCAGAATTACTACCTTTGATAATATAATTGTTCCCATCTGAAAGTGTTGTTGTGATGTTTGATACTTTCTAATTTCATTGTTGTTTTTGTAACAAGTATTGCGAACTTGAGCTAACTGCTATTATCTTATCTATTGTAGCCAACTGATTAAACACACTATGATGGAGATTTAAGCAATCACAGGTATGCATATGGAGATACTATGAAAATAAAAAGGTACGTTGTAACTTCCCCTTAATTAATACATCATTTCCAGAAAGAATTCTTAGCAAATTTATGAAACATTCATCAGTAGTATAGTAACATTTGAAGTTCATAATAGAAATATGGTTAAGTACATGTAAAGGATTCTCTTGGGTTTATACACTTGACTGTTGTTGCATGAGGGGTAAACTTTTGAAGGAAAATTGGCTCACAATCATATCGTTAATTCTGCTTATGTATGCAACATGCATGAACGGAGGCGCATAACTCATAGGAGGTGCCCCCATAACAGGAGGCCTCGAAATCTAAGGCTGCTGATAAGAACCTATTTAGTAGTTTCTTATTAATATTTACTGGTTTCCTTTATTATATTTTCTTGGTCAACTATTTAGTAGTTTTTCTATTATTATTATAATCTTAGTCAACAAGATAAGTCTATTATAAATAGACCATTAGGATTGTAATTGTTATTATGTTGAATGTTAAAGAATATTGATTTGCTAATCAATTGGGGAGTCGGTTTATCTCACTAATATAAATTCATTGGGGGGTTGGTTTATCTTATCAAAATAGACCATTTATCTTGTTTATTTGTTCTTTTATCTCTTTAATCGTTTCGATTCTTATCAATGTTATCAGAGCTGTTTCGATTCTAGGGTTTCAATTTTTTTTTATCAAAGTTACTGTTCAACAGAAGTCACTGTTCATTCCGAAAATCACTGTATTGCTTGGAATTACTGTCCATCCGAGAAACAAAAAAGTTTGTCTAATTTCTTGAATCAATGGAGAACTCAAGGCTCGAGGCGATTAAAGAAAAACTAGAACAAATTACACGCCAGCAAAAGTGAGACCACCAGATTAACGAGCTTATTAAGGCCATAGAGGCGTTGTCGGTATCGGTAGGGCACACAAAGGAGTTCGAAGACAAAACATCAGGTTGAATCAAAAAAGGATGTGTGAAAGCAATGTAATATTTAAACTCACATCCTCAAGTAGTAACTGATGGTTGTAATGATAGATCATGTGTGAAAGAAAATGTGGCTTTAACACATTTTGATGAAGAATTTATCCAGGAAGACCCCAAAGAATTGAGCTATGCACAAGAAAAAGTAAAAGAAGATGTTGGTCTTGGGTCAGGTTTAGAGGCCGTAGAAAAGAAGCTGGAAAAAGATGGAACATATTCTTCAAGGGAACAAGGAGAAGCTGATTGGCAGCTCGCTAGTGAAACTGATTTGCAAGATTTTCACTACACTATCTTTGAACATAAGTGGGCTGGAATTCAAGGGTTAGGAAGCAATTTGACAATGAGAAGTTGGCAAAGATTCTATTCTATTATTATTTTTGCTTGCAGCTGGAAACAACATGTTTTTAGTATGGACCTCTCTTTGAACATAGGATGATTTGGGATCCTAATAATTAGATGTTAAATTTTAGACGCTACACCATGGATAACAATTGTGTTTTTTGGGGGCGGGATTATTTAAAGAACCTATTTAATAGTTTTCTTTGATTGAATATTTTACATAGTTTTTCTTATTATATTTTCTTGGTCAACTATTTAGTAGTTTCTTTTATTATGTAATCTTAGTCAACAAGATAAGTCTATTATAAATAGACCATTAGGATTGTAATTGTTATTATGTTGAATGATAAAGAATATTGATTTGCTAATCAATTGGGGAGTCGGTTTATCTCACTAATATAAACCATTGGGGGGTTGGTTTATCTCATCAAAATAGACCATTTATCTTGTTTATTTGTTCTTTTATCTCTTTAATCGATTCGGTTCGTATCAGCTGCATCATACAAAGTGTATTTTTTTGCCAAAGTTTGCATAATGGGCGGGTTGGTTGGGTAAATGTGAAAGATAGTTATTTAACAAAAACGGATAAGGTGGAACTGAACCAAAAGGGTAATAATCATTGGATCCGGACAAGTTGTCTTTTTATTATCTCCAAAGATAACATGTTTACTACAACAGATGCATACCGTTTGTACATATTTTTTAGTCCAGAAACATTTTGTCTTTTCTCTTTTCAGCTTCATCAAATTGATCTGCAGGATTGACTACATCATCAAACCTTGGCTCTAATGTAAACCTTAAACCATGAGAGGAGTGTGGGGCGTGTGATGCTAGCTTACTAAAGTGGATGGTCTTTTTACTAAAGAAAAAAGGATATTTCTTCCTATTATGTCAGACGAGGTAAATCATTTTCCCAACTATCTCTGGAACCATATCCACTATATAAACTGATCTGAACTTCTAAGAAAAACTATGGCCTATAAACTTGATATGTTGAAAGAAGCGAAAACAACAAAACCAGGAGTAATAAACATATGTCAACATATGACAAAGATATAATCGCATTACCATTTGAGATAACAAAACAATATTGTGAACCCTTAAAGTTTGTTATTAAAGGTGGGATGTTGTATATAAATGTACATAAGGTCTAGAGTCTTAAGAGATATATGAAATGCATTGTATAAATGTACATTGTTATCATAAAAATCTACACTTGCTAAAAAAGAAAACAAAAAAAGAAGTCGTTAAAACAAACTACGCACTATACATCATTGCAAAACAAATAATCATTCGGTCAAAAACCAGTTTTTGTGCACTATACAAGTCGTGTAAAGAGCTTTAGCATTGTTATAAGTTTTAGGGGCTGTTTGGGATTGTTAATTATAAATGCTACTGTTATGAATTTATATCTTAATGGAAGAAACATTGGAGCCTTTCTGCATAATAGTTTATGCTGGGTCGATGTATGGTTTTATTAGATAATATGGCAATTATAGCATTGTTTGATGGTCAATTTGTCATTTAAAAAAATGTAAACTCAAAAATCAATTTAAGGGTGTATTTGGTTGCTGAAATGGGGGTTGTGAAATCGATGTATTTGGTTGTTGAAACAGGTGCTGAAATGGGTGGGTTTAGGTGCTGAAATGGGTGGGTTTGGGTGCTTAAGTGAGGGTTGAAATTAGTGCGAATGTTGTTGAGATGGCCGTGTTTGGGTGCTGAAATGGATAGGTTCGAGTACTCAAATAGAGGCTGGAATGGCTGGGTTTTTGTGCTGTAATGGGTGTGTTTGGGTGGGCTGAAACGGGTGGGTTTAGGTGCTCATATGGGATCGGTTTATTCTAGAGACAATCTACATGTTGATTTTCTAACAATTGTGCCCTTACTAGGTAACTTAATCAGTGTTTGGCTAGAGCTTATTTGAGAGACGGATGGTCGAGATACTACTTCATAAAACACTCATCTTCTTTGTCATGTCGAATGAACACCTCGATTGTATGTCATGTTTAAAAATGTGAGTTGTTCTAATGTTGCAACGGTTGCAAGATTTTTTGTTTCTTTTTATCGCATCTTCACATGTTACTGATTTAACAAGTGCAACACTAATTTAGGAGCATTCACATAAATCAGTGATTTCCATTGATGTATGTTAATACCTAATAGTAATCGTTATACAATCTAATGTACGTGTTGTTTTTTTGTCTTTCAGGTACTATACTTGCCGTTGGCACTTCCATGTTACGGCATTGTGACTGTTGCAACAATCTTCATGGTTTACATCAGTCTTAATTTTATGGAAACCCTATCTCCAACATCTCTGAACTCAATATGGTAAGTTACTTTTCACTTAGTTCAGTAATGTTTGACAAAAAGGGAATGTGCACTTACGTCTCCTTTCATTACAAAGTAAAGAGTAATGACGTAAGCATGTGGAACTGAATAAACCAAAAGGTCCTTCCTGACATGCGCTAAAACCTCTACCGGTCAAAACCAAATTCAGCCCATATGACACTAAAGTGGACTTAAGATTATGTTGACTTCATGTTGGACTAGCCGGGTACCCGTGCAATGCGACAGCGGGTACCCGGTAACTAAATATAGTGGCGAGCAAACTTTGTTCATTTATATGTTTTTTCTAACATAACTTTACAAAATAATGACAAATTTTAATTAAAATAACTATTAACATATCGATGCAACTATTTCACATCCAAATAACATAAGGTTCAAATTAAAAAAAGTAACATAAGTAGTTAAAGACATAAATTAAAGATAAAAGTCAATACAAATAAAATGTAATAGACATTGAAAAAAATAACTCGTTAACAACATAATAATCGACTAAAATAATTAAGAACATATTTGTTTACAAAAAAATATATTTTTACCTTAATGATTGATGAAGATTTGACTTATCGAATGATGTAAGCCATAATGTTAGAACCCATTGAAGTTATAAATTTTTATATTAAAATTTTGAAATGGATTATCAATATCAATCATGTATATATATAATTCACAAATCAACTTTTTTTATATAAAACAATAGAGATACATACTATTAAATAAGCGGTTTTAACATTAAATGTTGTAACCACCTTGACCTTCAACATTAACTTAAAGATCATGATTATGGTCATGTAACCACTATTATACATGGAGGAGGTTATGAGATTAATTGTCCGATTAATGCTCATAACTCTTTTTGACCAGGAGTTACAAACTATTTTAAATGAGCTAGTATTAACACATGCTAGTTAAAAAAACATATAAATTAAATCTGATGTGAATTACTTGTCACGGGGTCATCGTTTCGACCCCGCGTGGCGTCCTCTACTCGATAAGGACCAACCATCCATCCCACGTATAATAGATGTTAACTGGTTTCGTCCTGCCTTCGACTCATCAGGGGAGTGGCCCCAACTCCCGACCAGTGTAGTGCCATATTGAGTCCTCTACTCGTGACACGTACTACACCCTTACCGTTGGGTTACTCCAACAAGACCAATAGGAATAAACCAGCAACCCTCGCATTCATGTACGCCTTCCAAGCAGAACTCGACCCTTCAGAATTTGGCTCATGACATTCTCCCACCACCATTTCATGCACGACCTCGTACATGGTCATTCGCACCGACGAACGACATCCTTCAAATGATTTGGCTTTACTCCGGTTTCACGGCTTAAAGGGACATTCGACTTTCAACTCTTTAGGTCCTAACGTGCAGCGACTACACTCCATCTTGGATTAGTCCATTACTCTTTTTGGCGACTTAAGATCCAGCGTGCAACGACTGTCATCCACCATTTGGATTAGTCCATTACTCCTTCTGGCTTCCATCGAATGCGATATTGTGAACTCCACACAAAATCATATTGACTCGTCAATATCCCGAGAGATCACTCCCACCACATTTGCGCAGCCAACACTTTTAAGAACTCTTTGGGAGAACAACTTGAACGATTCTGCTTCGGTCCGCCTCTGTCCGACTTGGCTCTGATACCACTTGTCACGGGGTCATCGTTTCGACCCCGCGTGGCGTCCTCTACTCGATAAGGACCAGCCATCCATCTCGCTTATAATAGAGGTTCACTGGTTTCGTCTTGCCTTGGACTCATCAGGGGAGCGGCCCCAACTCCCGACCAGTGTGGTGCCATATCGAGTCCTCTACTCGTGGCACGTACTACACCCTTACCGTTAGGGTACTCCAACAAGACCAACAGGAATAAACCAGCAACCCTCGCATTCATGTACGCCTTCCAAGCAGAACCCGACCCTTCAGAATTTGGCTCGTGACACCGAGCTATAAATGTTTGCTTATGGGCATCTTAGTGCATAACCCGTGCTTTAAAGAAAAGAAAGTGTACGTTTCAGTGCATTTATCTTTGATAAAAGAAGAGAAGTCTTTTTGGACTCAAGTCATTGATAAATATTTTTTAAAATCTTAAAATATTCCTAAAAAGTCAATGATTTCAAGACGTCAAGTTACAATCAAATTGAATTCTAAAATGTGGAGCTTAAAATATAAAATTAATTTTGATATCACTTAAAAAGGTCTTCAAAAGGATTTAATATTTGTTTAAGTGAAAATGCTTAAATGTTTTAAGTGTCTAAAGACTAAAAGGACTCAGAAGTTCAAAGAGGAACCCCCCCTCATAAAGGTTTTAACAAAGATATGATATTTTTCGAGGGAGAGTGTCCGTATATTTTGTTAAAAAGTTTTTAGAATGATAAAGAAATGGAAAATTGTTTACATTTCACCTTCATATATCCGTATTTTTGCGTTTTTAGCTTTATGTTAAAAATGTTTCTCGGCATATGTTATAAGGGAGTGTCTTTATAATTATTAAAAACGTTAAAAGATCAAAATTTTCTTTTTCATATGTTGTTAGTGAGAATGATGAAAAATAGAAAGAGAGATTTGTAAGAAAAAATAAAAAGAGAGAATTGAGAAATCGTATACTTGAAAAACTAAAATATGTCATGTGCTTCAAAAGCAAGAACATCACATGAAAAGAATTAGAGAAAGTATGCAAGAAAAGAAATGCCACCGCATACGAAAATTGGCAGAGTGCTTGTTCTAAATTCTCTTGATTTTATTGAAATCAGATAATACGATTTCAAATTTTCATCATGGTTGTCACAAACATTCTTTCTAAATGAATTATCTTGGCGTATGTTGATTGAGTTGCACAGTTTAATTTAGTTACTCTTAAATACTCCTACGATCTTCTAGAACCGGAATTGATCTACCCCAGAGCCTCCTTCTAATTTAGGAAAGTTAAGTCTAGGTGATGAAGTTTGAGGTGCAAATCAACATGTTTTGAATGCCAAAAGGACTTAAGAAATAAAGTGTTCAATGAAAAGAAATGATTAGAAAATGATAAAGATGTCAAAAGTGAAAAGAATATGATGTAGAAGAATCGAATGATAAGCAAAGACAAAAGTTGGAGTTAAAAAGTGAGAGGCTTATAAGAACAAACTAAGGGTGTTTCTCCTAAATTAGGATAGAAACTGGGTCAATACATAATCTATCGGATTTCATTTGTTGATTTATGGTATTGAAGTAGACATCATGGACCCAATGATGTAAATGTACAACCCCTCCTAGCCACTCAAGTACTTCTCAAAAAGTATTTGTTTCATTCCCACATAGATTTAATACATAATCTATCGACTTCTCATTATGAGAATGTTGGGATTGAATAAAGGACATTCTGCTCCAGTCATTGCTTACTAAAATTGCACAAATAGAGTCTAAAGCCAAATTGATGTTCAATAAAATATCTTTAGGACACAAAAGTATGTTTGTATTCAGCATCAAAAATACAAAAAGATACAATGTTATATGTCTTTGTGATATCGCATGTCTTTGTGACAATGCATAAACATTCTAGAGTGATACTATAAAATAGTATTCACAGTGATTGAATGAAAATCCTACCAGTGCTAACATCATGCCAACGTTGAACGTAGGTCACTAATTTGAAAATGATTGCTTAATAATTCAAATAAGTGTTAACTAGTAATCTATGTGATCTAGGTGTTATGTGTTTCTTCAGAATTTGTTTTCGAAAACACAAAACAACATTTCTTTGATTTTGTCATTGAATAATTGTTTTACCCTAAGTACATGAGATCAATGCTTCTTTGGATTTTATGGTTATATTTCCGCATCCTTATCATTGAGATGTTGATTTGATCATATTTTTCAAATAAATCATCGAAAATTTTCAAAGCATGATCTTGTGATACATAGCATACATGGTTAATGTTCAAGATGGTTCTTACTTTAATAATATTTCTCCATTCATCTTTTACAACATACAACAACAACATCTCTACCTTATACAAATATGACATCTTCAACGAATCTTATAACGTCAAAAGTTACCTTTCAACCTTCACGAGAATGATAGCAATCGAGTTTGTTGGTTTGAGTGAGCTTATGGGTTATTTTTGGGGAGTATGTTTAATAATAAATGGAGATTGTTTGATTCTTAAAGAGAAAAGTTATGATTTTTGATTTTAATTTCACAGATTTTAAAAGGTTATTCTTCAATTGATTATCAAATCGAAGCTTATTTTGGAGCTTATATGGTAATGATACTCACGATGAATCATAACCATCATGAGGGGAGAAGATATAAGCATAGAATTTGGGGAGAAAATTAAGAGATACATTCAAGAATGTAATTGGGAGAATACATAAGAGGAATTTAGAGAAATTATGGGACAAAATCATTTTAGTTGACAATCATGGGAAGATATTAGTGAAGATATTAAGAATAAGAAATCTAATTTGGATAAGTAGTTTGATCAAGAAGATAAGTTTTGTCTTCATGATTGGTGAGGATTAAAAGAAATGAGAGAAAGCAAAAATAGAATTAGAAAATGTATATATTGTTGGTGAGGATTAAAAGAAAAAAAAGAAAACAAAAAGCAGAATGAGGGAAATTTTGTTATAATCTTTTCTTATTGATATGTTTAGAGTTTACATCATCAAGTGTTTAGAATAAGCTGTAGTGCTTCATCAAGCTTAAAGATCAATCAAGATAGCCAGTTCAACATTTGCATGAGATTATTTCAACAGGATCAACATCATCTTCAACAACAAATAATTCAAGAGAAAATATTCACAATCAAGATCACTACTTCAATATTTAAAGATATGGATATTGGATTGAGGGGGAGCAAAAAGAATATGAAGATTCAAGGATAAAGTCAAGTGTTCAAGTCTTCTACAAGAAATGCTCAATCAATATCATCTTATTCAAAGAATTTTGGTCAGCAACATTACGTGGTTGCAATTTATATTCAAGAACAAGTTCAGAGATAAAGATTTCATACAAGTGTGTAAAGATTCAAGTTGCAAATGAAGATCAAGATTCGAATAGCTTTTGAGAATATTGATTTCGAGTCTTAAAGTCGAGTTGATACATCCAAAGATAAAGAATGTGTTATAAGGTCATCCTCAACTTTCACAAGGAATTCTTAGCGGTTTCAAGCTTCAAAGAATTGAGATCCAAATCTAGCCTATTATT
>BQNB010182611.1:0-12484 GCA_026074375.1 Tanacetum coccineum | reverse complement strand
GTTATTGCTTGTTCATATTGTGATTTGATTGAACATATAACTCGGATCTATACATTTTTGAAAGTATACTTTTAAACCGTAAAAACAAACGTGTAAACTATCCAACCCCCCTTCTAGTTTCCACAAAAAGTTCCATAAAAGATTATCTTCTTGGAAAGCTCTCACTCTTTCTTATGGCGGTAGGTTAACTCTCATAAAATCGGTTCTTGGTGCACTCGGGACTTACTTTTTCTCTCTATTTAAAGCTTCAAAGTGTGTTCTTAAGCATCTTGAGAAGTTGAGGCGCAACTTATTTTGGGGTGGTTCGGTACAATTTAATAGATTGGCTTGGGTCGCTTGGAAAAAAGTTTGTTCTCCTTCTACTCGTGGGGGACTTGGTATTGGTAGTCTTCAAGCCGTAAACCTTGCTATGTTAGCAAAATGGTGGTGGCGATTTCACAATGACAAACGTGCTTTATGACAAAACACCATCACTTCCATTTATGGTCCTAATGGTGGCATTCATTTGTATCCCACTAGCATGAGGCCAAAAAACAGCCCCTGGAAGGTTATTATCGACTTGAACTCTTCCCTCGAAACTGCCAACATAGATTTACATTCCATCTTTTGTCGCGAAATTGGAAACGGGTCTTCCATGTCATTTTGGAGTGACGATTGGTTAGGAAATTATACTTTAAGATCATTGTTTCCTCGGTTGTTCTCACTTGAGGATTTTAAAGAATGCAAAGTAAGTGATAAATGTAATCTTCTTCATCGGCTAAAATCTAGAACATAGAACTGGCGTCGGCCCATTCGAGGGGGCTTGGAACAATCTTAGTTGTTAGACATGCTCCTTTTACTTCGGGATGTCGACAAAAACAATACTCCAGATGCTTGGGTATGTAATTTAAACACCTCCAACTCCTACTCTGTTTCAGACTTAAGAGTTAAAATTGACGATTCAATTTTGAAGCCGAATGGAAATCAAACAAGATGGAATAATATTATTCCCATCAAAATAAATATCCACTCTTGGCGGTTAGGACTTGATCGTCTTCCCACTCGTTGCAACCTAGATGATAGAGGGATCGACATCCACTCAAAAAGATGTCCGGTATGTGATGAGGACTTGGAATCGAACCAGCATCTATTTGTTGATTGATTTTTGGCTGCTTCACTATGGATGAAAATAGCATGCTGGTGGGGTTTAGATGACTATCTGAAGCAATTGCAAAACTAATCGAGTGGGGAGCATCGACAAATCTTAATACCCTATCAAAATTATGTTTTGATGTCACATGGGTTATTTGGCATTTTAGGAACCGGGTTTGTTTTGACTTAAAGCCCCATCGTAAAGACATTTTAAAGGAAGAAATCAAGCTTCTCTCCTACTCATGGATTACCCATTGGCTAAAAAGGTCACATCCCTTATGGATTGATTAGATCCTAGATCCAATTTTGGCTTGTAAGAACTTGTTGTAACATTTTATAACTTTCCTCTAGCACCTTGTTAGAGTTTTTTTATATATATTCTTTCCGTTGTTTAAAAAAAACAAAACAAAAACAAATCAATTCACCATCTTTTAGCTTATTATTGAGAGACAAAACTAGGCAGCCATGGAGAAACCTCTATTATGACTATATTTCCTCCTAGTATACACACCTTTCCTGAGAATAGTGTCCCCCAAACACTCAATCCAGAGGCTCTTATACGAAGGCTTCACATAAAAAGAGTAAAACTCCAATTTCATTGAGCTTCTGTTACAAAGAGCTACATTTCCAGCTCAACTGGCATCACTCTTATGTAAAGAGACACTCAAGAACACTTCCTATCATAACTACATTTCCTAAATCTCAGTCCCCTTCAGCTCCAAAATTGCTGCTACATCCTCAAAATATGGAGGGAAATTCACAGAGAAAAAGGCATCATCATGACTGGACTCCGTCCATTAGAATGTCAAGCTGGAAACTACCTTATGAGGCTTACTAGACCAAATCAATTGGCTTTATTATCAGTACTTATATAGCTACATCCTCACAAAAAGGCTAATAACCAAGCAGTCCTTGATAGATCTTTCCAGCCTCAAGTTATTAGCCATCTGTTATCCCTTAAGCATTCTCTATATATGATTCATTCTTCCACATCCTTTATATTGGAATTTCAACTTCTCATAAGAACTATCCTAAACATCCCACAAGAGATTATTTATGCTTCATGAATCACATTTTAGAACTTAATGTTCCATTTTTTTCAACATTCTTAACAGGTGATGTGTGTACAACCTTTAATCCCATTAGCTTGATCTTCACACTATCTACTATCTTTTGAAACACACTCTCCCAATTAGAATTCCCATCTTTAAATAGTCTACAGTTTCTCTCTTGCCAGACATGATACACAGTAGTAGCAGCCAAACATAATCTTCTAATTATACTCTAGGTACTATTACCATTCTATTTTTCAGACAGTTCCTCAAAGATCCTATCCTAGTTGGTTGCCTTCACCTTATAATCCGTTATTTCTTGAACTTTATTCCAAATCTGGCCTGAGTAAGAACATGTAAAAACAAGTGTGGATGGGATTCTTCATTATTCTTGCATAGTATACAAACCATCATATCATATACTCCCCATTTCCTTATTCTATCTTGAGTCAGCAGCTTTTCATGAATAGACATCCATAACATGAAATTATGTTTTGGAATACATTGAGAAAACCATGAGAGTTTAAACCATTTCACCTTCATGCATTCACTAGTAAGATCCAAGTAAGAATGTTTGACAGTAAACATCACCTCTTAACCTTTATTAGTTTTCCAAAGTAGCTAATCACTCTTGTTTGGAACTAAATCAGGTACCCTTAACTCATAAATTTGAGGAAATAAGTCAAACCATTCCTCAGGCCATTTCCAACCATTATTATCAATCATATCTTATAAGCCCCAAACGTATGGATCTATGATTCACGATATACCAGAAACTATGAAATAAACTTAACTTCTATTAATCTGTCATCATACTTGATTGTTTTACATGTCTATCTATTTATACAAAACGAAAAGGTACGAGTGAAAGGTTGTGTTGGTTCATTTGATCCAACAGTCATGTCCTTTCATTTGTAACTGCCAAATAACTAACTTTCTAACTAACTTAACTAACTATAATACATATTAGGTACCTTAACTTTCTGTTTATAACATTATTGGTCCAACATCCCCCCCCCCTAATGTTATAATCGAGTCTTCTTCACTTGACTTCACAGCAATGTGGGTTCATTGTCAGTTTCGTAAATGAGATGAGACTCTTCTTGCTTGTTTTTATTGTGTTTCCACTTCGTACATTCCTTCGCAAAGTGGCCGAAGTCACCACATTCATAACATCTGATAGTGCTCTTGTCTTTGGTTCTTTGATTCGTACTCGTCCCACGTGCTTTTGAATTATTTTACCATTTCATGCTTTCTTTGTTGAAATTTTTACCTCGCCCTTTACCATGACTTTGGTTGTTTGAACTTGCCATCAGAAGTTTGTCTTGATCATTTGCCTCTAGCGTGTCTTGACTTTTGATTCGTTCTTAAAAGGCTGTTAATCTTCCAACGACTTCTTCAAACGACATTTCGTCTAAATCTTGATATTGTTCAATAGTTACCACGATCGGTAAAAACTTCTTTGGAACCGAGTTAAGTAGTTTCCTTACTAGTACCTTATCTTCCAAAGTTTCACCAAGTCCTTTGAACTTGGCTTTTATACTACTTAACCTTCCTCCATAGTCACTTACTTTTTCGTTTGGTTTTACCCTTAGTGTCTTTAGTTCACTCCTCAAGGTTTGTAGTCGTGCCTTTTGAACAAGATCGACTCCCAGATATTTGACTTTGATTGAGTCCCATACTTCCTTTGCAGTCGAGTATTGTGAAACTTGCATTAAAACATCTTGTGGCAATGTTTGGAAGATTATTGCTTTTGATGTGTTTTCCTTTTTTTCATTCGTAGCTTCTCCTTCCTTTTCAACTATCGTTTCCCATAAACCATATGCCTTCAATATTGTTTCTATCAACAATGCCCATGTAGTGTAGTTTGTTTTGGTCAATTTGGGACATTGTAGTGAAATATTTCCTTGTTCTCGAACTGATGTACTGCTTGATGTGTTATCATGCTTTTCACCTTCTACTATGCTTGCTTGCTTTTAACTTGCTTACTTTTTATAAACAGAACCGAGATGGTTTCTGGTTTTTCTTGCTCTTGTGTTTGATCAAAAAATAAAAAATTCTTACTTTGTTACTAGCCAACTTGCTAACCAGGTTTTCTTGCTAAACTTGCTTAATATTGACCAACTTGCTAATCAATATTGTGTTTTCCAGACCCACTTGCTAATCTGGCTTTTTCTTGCTTTGATCAAAATAATTGATCCTTTCTATTTGAATCTTAAGGCTTGGAACTTGCTATGAACCTAAGGATTCGGTTTTGACTTGCTAAGAATCACTAGGATTCGGTTTAACTTGCTATGAAGTATTTGTAAAAGTGAAAAGGATTTTTTTCAGATAAAATACAAAACTTGATTTTTCTTACTTTTACTTCCTTCAATTATCCCTTTAATATAATAAGCAGTGTAATCACTAGGTTATTGTATATTTCTACGGGTTTAGAAAAAGATACCAACTTAAACTAAAGGAGTAACTTTTCTAAACAAAAACTATATCTATAAAAACTGGTATAGATTGTAAATAATAAAAGGTGGAGGGATTGATTGGTTTATTTTGAAACCTGATGGGTATTATAACCCGGTGCCTCATTTTTTTGTAAATTTTCTAAACAAAAGGGTACATATTGTAAAGAAAATAAAAATTGAGGGACGTAAAATGTTTTTTTTGAAACCTGATGAGCTATTTGGCCAGATGTCACTTGTGGGTTATAAACCCGTACCCTTGATACTATGTGTTAATATATCGTGCCTCTTATTTTCCTTCCTTGGAGATATCAAGTCTTTCTCTCTCTTTCTCTGAGACCGATTACAAACTGCTCTTCTCTTGTCTTGGTGGTTTGTCCACCGATCAAAGATGGTTGATTTACCCTTCTTGTTTCTTGTGAGAGTGTTCTTATTGAACCACTTGATATCCTTGATATGTTTTGCGAAATTTATGGTTTCGCAGGAATGGAGATCTTGATAACCGCCGCAAAAATTGGGGTTTTCTGGATAATTAGAATCAGTGATGATTCTATTGAGGGATTGAATCTTCAAAAAGGTGTGTTGTTCCTCTTTTGATGATCTTAACTTTCTGTCCCCTTTCTAGATGACTTCGTGATATCCCGATATTTGGTGTGATCTTGTTTTGAATCTGTGGTAGTAATTCAAACCGTGCCTAACCCTTTGATTTAATTTCTGGGTTGTGTTTTTTTCTCGGCTCGATTTGTCTTTTTCGGTTCCGTTCGCCTTCTTACTTCTCCAATCGATGAATGAAACGGGTAATCCTTCTTTCTTTCTTTCTTGCGGTTGATTCCCGGAATCGTTCTCCTTTGATTGATTGGCCTTGGCTCTGATACCAAATGTTGGAAATAATCTTGATCTTGGATCGAAATAAACAAAATTGTTGTAATCACAATATACCTAAATACTATACTTTTCTTATTAATTTGTCATACTTTTGAGTTTTACATTCGATACATATTTATACTAATTGAAAGGGTGCGAATGAACAGATGCAACCCTTGGTAAAATAACTGTTTTTCGGTTATATAACTATTTTACAGTTATATAACCGCCATTTTCTAACTGCTTTTGTTGGCGGGTTGTGATTATCCGGTTGGTTGGGTTTCGGCCCAATAATGGATTATTTTCTCTAGAAAAACTGCTTGGTTTGTTTTTCTGTTGTGGTCTCTTCTTCATGTGGTATAAAATGATACTTGTCCCTAAATCATTAATTTTATAAACTTCAAATAGCAAAAATGCATTCAACAAAAGTTAATTAAATACTAAAACTTGATAAGTTCATTTGATATAATACAAACAGATAAATTATTCCTAAGCTCTCTCACCCCTAATCCTCCTAGCCACTTAGGAATAATCGTAACACGTTTCTCATGAATCGCACACAAATTAGTATCCTCAAAAAGTCCAAACAAATACGCCTCATTCTCCTCTTGCAACGCAGCGACCTCAGAATCTGAAACCTCAATCCATCTTATAATCCTGAGCAATTTCTCTCACAAGTCTCTGGAACGGAAGCTTACGGATCAAAAGCTCTGGTGCTTTTCTGGTACTTGCGTTTCTCTCGTAACGCAACTGTTCCAGGCCTGAATCTATGTGGCTTCTTAACTCCTCTTGCTGGTGCGGATTTTCGTGTGACTTTTGTTGCTAGCTGTTTCCTTGGAGCCTTTCCTCCCGTTTATTTACGCGCTATTTGGTTCATACGTGCCATTGTTTGATTGATCTATTAGTGTTTATTGTGTGTTAATATTTTGTGTAAAACGAGCGTGTGTATTAATAGGTATGGCGTTGGGGGCGTCATGAATCCTTCCGCTCTTAGCATGGCCGAAAATTCCAAGTTTGAGTTTTTGAATGCATCAAAAAATCCCTGTCATGATTAGCATGGCTAAAATTCCCAAGATTGGGAAAGTGCTCATCATTAGCATGGTCGAAGCTCTGTAGCTTAAGTGACGCCTAGTGCTCCTCTTATAAATGGAAATGATATGACCAGGAAAAGCTATGCTTCATCAAAGTTAAGATATGTTAGTAAAGATGAAATGCTTTTAGTGTCTTTAGTCGTGTCAGAATCTTATATTTTGAACATGTGGGAATGCTATATAACTTGCTAATTATTCAGTTAGTGTCGTAGCTAGTGAATGAAAATTGTGTTGGTTGTAGTAGATCCTAGATCAGGCGAAGACAATCAATAGCTTAGCGAATTACCAAAATGGTTACCGGATATTACTTGAAGTCGTGTAATCACTTTCCAAAGAAGATTATTCGACCCTATGTCTGGGTTACACGAATACCTCATTGGGATAAAACCAAATGTTTGTTCTTGTTCTAGGCACAGATCAAGAACCCTGCATTTCTATGTGTTTTTTGTTTTCGGTGTGTTAATGACCAATTAATCTCTTCCATAATTATCCTCTATAATTTAGGAATTAATGGTTACATGACCAAATTAAATATATGGTCATTAATGCAGTCAAATCTGCTACTTAAATAGGCAAAAGTTGTTACAAAACATTTAATGTAGTCAAACCTACAACTTAAATGTTTGTAACCACCCATTTAATTCTAACCACTAAAAGAGTCCAGGAAAAATTGAGAGCTTGAAGGGAGTACGACCTCCGCACCTCCAAACCCATTTCATGTATGAATCTACATTACCTATAATTGCACTATATTTTCAACAATCTTCCCAAATTTAAGTACAATACCATTGCATAAAAAATTAAACATTCGGGCATTCAACTATGTCCATTTTCAAAAAATGGTTTTAAAACATATGAAAAGGTTTATACTTTGTTTTAACCATAGTGAGTTGATGTTTTATGTCCATGTGGAATGAAGAGGTCTAAGATCTTAACCTTTTCATAATTTAATGCATGTGTAATTGTTAACCATTTTATAAACTAAAAAGGTTTATCCATAGTGTAACAAGGTTTATAAAATCAAAAGCTTTAAAAATTAATGATTTTATAAATATTTAGACCTTTTAAAAGGTCCATCATAGTGGATGCTCTTAAACAAAACAAGTGCATAAATGAAAATGTCATGAGGATTGAATTTCAATCTTAGTAAAATACAACTGTTTAATATATTTAAGATTTAGGGTTGTACTAAGAAGTGAAACCATTCAAACCCATTGAATACCTAAAGATAAAATACACACAAGTTTTCAAACACATAAGAAACTCTTGACACTATACAAGTCATGTGTCCATATCCAATTCATAAATATTGTAAGAGCCAAAGTTCATGTTCCCTGAAGCGGCAAAACCTCAACATTTACATAGGTGATTCCTCTTTATTCATGATCCCGCTAAGCACTTTTTCAAAGAAATTAACCATTAAGAAGTTAACAACTTCATCCTCCTTTTCAGCAGGTTCCAAGTACATCCTTGGGATGATTGTAAAACATGTGCTTCAGTCCACTAAATATTCAGCTTTCCAAATTGAGCTCAGCTACCAAGTTTCCTTAGTAGGGACTTAGGTATCTTAGCATTCAGTGACTTAGTTAGACTTTAATCACATCCCTTCAGCAGACTTTATAACCAAGTCTCTAGCTAGTCCATTCGTCAAGTGATCAGCTAAGTTTGGTTGAGACCTCACAAACTCTATAGATTTTACCTCGTTCATGATCAGCTCACGAATCATGCTATGCCTGACACCTAAGTGTCTTGACTTCCCATGATACATCTGGCTATAAGACTTTGCCAATGTAGCATCACTATCACAACGGATAGAAATAGGTGCTATAGGTTTGACCTATAATGGAATCTTAAGGGGCAAGTTTTTCAACCATTCAGCTTCCTTACCAGCAGCTGCTAGGCCACAATTTTCTTATACCAAGTGTTTGGAATGTAATGCAAGTTTGTCTTCTTGGTAAGCCTAGAATTTGCATCACACCAAGCAGAGGAATACCAGCCACTTGTTGATGAATTATCCTTAGTATTGCTGAATTCAGCTTGCATCAGTGTAACTTTCAACATAAATGGATAACCAGTAAATGTCCATTATAAGTCCATGTTTTCTTTAAGTACTTCAGTACCCGCTGAATTGCTTGCTAGTGCTAAGTACCAGGATTACTAGTATATCTGCTCAGTTTACCCAATGCAAAAGCAATATCAGGCCTTATACAAGTCATGGCATACATTAGGCAGCCAATCACCCTAGAATAATCAAGTTGAGATACATCCTAACCATTATTGGGCATCAGCTTCTCACTTGTATCCTACTGGAGTGCAATCAAAGTAATTAAATTTCTTTAGTACCTTCTCAATATAGTGAGACTGAGAAATTGTTATTCCATTACTTTCATGTTTAATCCTTATACCAAGGATAACATTAGCCTCCCCCATTTCCTTCATAGAGAACTTTGATGACAAAAATTCCTTTGTCAGGTCAACCTGAACTTGGTCAGTGCCAAAGATCAGCATGTCATCAACATATAGACAAATGATGACTCCTTTACCAGATTCATCAAATTTGCTATATACACATTTGTCATCTTGGTTAAGTAAATAACCATTAGACAAAACCACTTCATTAAACTTTTGATGCCATTGCTTAGGTGCCTGCTTCAGTACATATAAAGACTTAATCAATTTACATACCTTGTTTTCATTGCCAGACATGATGAAGCCCTGAGGTTGATTCATATAAACTTCTTCTTCCAAGTCACCATTCAAGAAACCTGTCTTCACATCCATCTGATGAATAATTATATTGTGAATCGATGCCATAGCAATCAGCAATCTTATGGTACTGATACGAGCCACTGGAACATAAGTATCAAAGTAGTTTATTCTTGATTTTTGTTTAAATCCCTGAACGATCAGCCTTGCCTTGTACTTTTTAATAGTTCCATCTACCTTCAGTTTTCTTTTGAAGATCCATTTGCAACCAAGAGGTTTTCAACCTGGAGGTAGATCAGCTAACACCTAAGTGTTGTTGCCCATGATGGAGTCCATCTCATCATTAATTGCTTCTTTCTAGAAAGTAACATCCTGGGACTTCATTGCTTCATCAAATATTTTTGGGTCATCCTCAACATTAAAGCAATAGGAGTGTTGGTCACAGACCTCATCCCTTGTTCCTTCAATTAAATATAATTGAAATTCAGGCCTAAATTTTTTTGGATTCCTATTCCTTTTGCTTTATCTAAGCTCAGGTTCAGGTTGCTGAACAACCTCTTCAATGATCTCTTCAGGGACCACTGAACCACCAATGTCTTCAGTTCTATTAGGAATCCTGAGACTTGCTCTAGGGACTGATGAGAATCTATTCTCATCAAAGATAGCATCCCTTGATTCAATTATAGAGTTAATTGATACTGAATCATTAGGCTCAATGACATAGAACCTAAAAGCCTTGGAATGCTCAGCATATCCAACAAAGAAGCATTCAATGCCTCTTTCACCTAAAGTTTTTAGCTTTAGATCAGGGAGTTTTACAACTGCCCTACAACCCTAAACCCCAAGGTAGTTCAGGTTTGGTTTTCTTTTAGTCTAGATTTCATAGGGGGTTATCCTGTTCCTTTTATTAGGAACCCTATTTAATAAATAGCAAGCTGTTAGCATAGCTTCACCCCAGAACCCTTGACTCAGTCCTGAGTAGGACAACATGGTATTAACCATCTCTTTCAGTACTCTATTTTTCCTTTCAGATATACTATTTTATTGTGGAGTATAGGGGGGCAGTCATTTCATGGATAATAATACCAACAGACTGAAAATACAGAGTATACGTGTACTCACCTCCCTTACCAGTTCTAAATCTTTTGATTTGGGACCCTTGTTGTAATTCAACTTCAGTTTTGAATACTTTAAATTTAGCTAATGCTTCATCATTTGAATGTAATAAATAAACATAACAAAACCTAAAAGCATCATCAATAAATGTCACAAAGTATTTTTTATTCCCCAGTGAAGGAGTAGCATGCAAATCACATAAATCACTATAGATCAGCTCCAAAACTTCAGTTTCACGTTTTATATTTTGAAATGGTTTAGTTATTTTGTTCAGCATGCAAGTCTTATACTTTTTAGTGTCCATGTCAAAAGTTGAGATTAACCCATCTTTAGACATATCTTGCATCCTCTTAAAGTGGAGATGGCCCAGTCTAGCATGCCATATGATTGAATCATTCAGTTTAGAGGTTGACATAAAGGCTGAAGCAATATTATCATAAACAATATTAAGCCTAAACATTTGATTACTCAAATAACAAAAACCAATAAACACACCATGTTTGGATAAAAATAAATTTATTAGATTCAATCACTTGTTTATAACCATAATTATTCAAAACACTACTAGAAACCAAATTCTTCCTTATATTAGGAACATGCAAAACATTAAACAATGAAATGATCTTTCCAGAACTAAACCTAAGATCTACACAACCACATACAATCACTATGGACCAGCAACATTGTTGCCTTTTGGCTTGTCATTATCCTGCACCTTAAGAGACTCCTCAATGCACAGATGACTGCCCAACTTAACCATATTTAACTCTTCCTTGTTATGTTTTAAGGTATGCTTGAAATCTTTCCAAGAAGGAGGAAGTTTATCAATGATACAAGAGACCTGAATGGCCTTATTCATGTTCATTTTATGTTGTGTAAATCTACCAAGTATTCCAAGAAGTTCAGTGTATTGTTTCATAACTGGTCTTAAATCAGTCATTTTGTAATTGGTGAAATTACTAACAAGGAACTTCTTACTTGATGCATCTTCAGCCATATATTTGGCCTCCAAGGAATCCCATAGTTTTTTTTCTAGATTCAATAATTTGCTAAATTTCAAATAAAAGATCAGACATACCTTTAAGGATTAAACCCCTGCAGACATAGTCATTATTGTCCCACTTGACCCTCTTCCCTACCATCCTCAGGAATAGGAGTAGTCAGCATATACACCACACTCATGCTGGATAGCAAGAAGTGCATCTTCTTTTGCCATCTTCTAAAGTCTACCCCTTCAAACTTGTCAAGCTTGGCAAAGTTTGAAGCCATGTGTTTCATTGCAGTAGCACCCATTGATTATCACAAAATAATCTTCTTTGATTGTTGGTTGTAGTAGATCCCAAAGCAGGGTGAAGACAATCAATAGCCTAGCTAATTACCAAGATGGTTACCGGACATCACTTGAAGTCGTGTAATCACTTTCCAAAGAAGATTATTCGACCTTATGCCTGGGTTACACGAATACCTCCTTGGGATAGAACCAAGTGTTTGTTCTTGTTCTAGGCACAGATCAAGAACCCTGCGTTTTCATGTGTTTTTTTGTTTTTTGTGTGTTTTTCCATGCAATTGTGATCCCTATTTATAAGGGATTTACTCAAAACCTATTCATGGAATTAATGAGAGATTAATGGCCAATTAATCTCTTCCATAATTATCCTCTATAATTTAGGAATTAGGTGTTGCATGACCAAATTATATATATGGTCATTAATGCAGTTAAATCTGCCACTTAAATAGGCAAAAGTTATTATAAAACATTTAATGTAGTCAAACCTGCCACTTAAATTTTGTAACCACATATTTAATTCTAACCACTAAAAGAGTCAGGTAAAATCAGTGACTTGATGGGTGTACACCCCGTACCTCCAAACCCATTTCCAAGTATGATCTGATTCCTAAAAATGCACTAAATTTCCAACAAATTGTTAGTAATATTAACATTATACTAAGGTTATCAGACGAATCATACCCCATATCATCATTAGTTTCATCCAACAAATCATCATCCATTACAGAGTTACATGGGATGTTAGCAACTTTAACTTTATATGTGAATAACTTTAACTTT
>BQNB010182609.1:0-12484 GCA_026074375.1 Tanacetum coccineum | reverse complement strand
GAATTGAGAAACATTTCTGACCAATTCATTATGCAAGTAAGACTATGACCGAAGCAGAATCAAATTACACAACAACGGAAAAAGAAATGCTTGCAGTTGTTTACGCATTTGAGAAGTTTCGATCATATCTAATCATGAACAAGAGTGTTGTTTACACAGACCATTCCGCATTGAAATACCTTTTCAACAAAAAAGACGCCAAAGCACGATTGCTTAGATGGGTCTTACTTCTTCAGGAATTTGATTTCAAAGTTATTGATACCAAGGGAGCTGAAAACTATGCAGCCGATCACCTCTCTCGTCTTGAAAACCCTTACGAAAATGTTTTTGATCCTAAAGAGATTAATGAAACTTTTCCTCTTGAAACATTGAATATGGTGACTTCTCATGATGATCAAAATACCCCGTGGTTTGCCGATATAGCAAATTACCACGCGGGGAATTTTCTAATCAAAGGAATGACGAGTCAACAAAAGAGGAAGTTTTTCAAGGATATAAAGCATTACTTTTGGGATGATCCTTTTCTTTTTCGAACATGTGCGGATCAAATCATCCGTAGATGTGTATTTGGCCAAGAAGCTCTTGAAATTCTCAAGGCTTGTCATGAAGGACCCACCGGGGGCCATCACAGTGCCAACATCACAGCTCGGAAAGTATTTGACGCCGGTTTCTTTTGGCCTACGATTTATAAGGATGCCTACGAATTGATCAAGTCTTGTGATGCATGTCAAAGACAAGGCAAAATCTCTCAACGTGATGAGATGCCTCAAAATGCAATCCAAGTTTGTGAAATTTTCGATGTATGGGGTATTGATTTTATGGGACCTTTTCCGTCGTCTAGAGGTAACAAATATATTCTAGTAGCCGTCGATTATCTTTCCAAATGGGTTGAAGCAAAAGCGCTCCCTCCACGATGCTTAGGGGTAGATGTTAAGTTCTTAAAATCCCTTTTCTCCTCGATTCGGTGGCTCGAGAGCAATCATAAGCGTCATGGGACCATTTTTTGTAACGACTAATCTTGATAAAGTTATGTCTTAAATTTGGTGTCACTCATCGTCTTATCGACTCCTTACCACTTCTAACGAGTGGTCAAGTTAAGTCTCGAATCGAGGTCTCAAAGAATTTTGGTGAGGACGGTAGGAGAAAAAACCGTGCCTCATGTAAGACAGTTAGTTGATGCCATTATGGCTTTTAGGACGCTTACAAGACTTCCGTTTGGATGTCATGTACATGTTTAGTCTATGGAAAAGCGTGTATTTTACCCGTCGAACTAGACACACAAAGCATATTGGGTCTTAAGCATGCAACTCGATTTAAAGACCGCTGGCGATCATTCGAAAGCTTCACTCATTGAAACTTAGCGAGCTCGTGATAAGCTTAGAAGAATTCGCTAATCTAAAGGAGAGGACAAAGAAGCTACACGATTCCAAGATAAAGAACCGAATCTTCAATGTTGGTGATCAAGTCTTGCTTTTCAACTCCCGATTAAAGATTTTCTCCAGAAAGCTCAAATCCTGATGGTCCGGACCTTTCACAATCACCGAAGTTTATCCTTATGGCACTGCCAAGTTGTCTCATGCCGATGGTTCTAATTTCAAAGTAAATGCACCGTCTTATGCACTACTATGGAGGGGTTATCACACACCATTGTTATCCGGACATCCAGACTTTCCTAATGACCTAAATCTTCAGGGATCGAGTCGAGCTAGCGACTTGGTGAACAAAAACAAGCCGCTTCATGGGAGTTCACCCCATTCTTATCCTTTCTATTTTCTTTCTATTTTCTAGTATCGAATGTGTTGTGTTGAGAGAGGTTTGTACTCTTTCCGATTTATCGATGTTTGTTGCTTGTTTGTTGTGATTTTTGCAGGATTCTCCCAACATATTCTATGAAGCCTCTCGTGTCCGGTGGATGTATCCCGTTCAAACTCGAGCTTCTCATCCTTTGTGTGAAATTAGTTTGGGGAGATCCATATCCTTTCATCATTATCGATTAACGTTTATCTTTGCATACCTCATAAACGGCTTAGATTTTCGTAGAGACCCGACTTTAAACATTGAGGACAATGTTTCGTTTTAGTTTGGGGAAGAGAATCTATCGATTTGATGTTGCTTGCTTATTGTTTGTTCTCACGTACCCGTTTCCCACAAAAATAGCAAAAATTTTAAATTTTAAAGTCATAAATATAAATAAATAATCAAAAAAAAAAATTTAATAAAAAAATAAAAATAAAATAAAATAAAATAAAATAAAAAATAAAATAAAAAATGTTAAGACACAAATGTAGGTTTTCCGTTGGTAAGAATAAAAGTAATTTTTAACCCGATCGAACGTGAAGAATTCTAGCTTTCTCCCTTAACAATTAATGATGATAGTTTGTGTGTCTTCCGTTAGACTTTAAACATGCTAAACTTGAAATCGTTAGTAAATGAAAACTTGTGCTAATCTCAAGTAGATTTTAAATATGCCGAGTTGGATTTTATATGGCTAAGTGTTTGCGAATCTCTTTCTTAGAGATTTTAAATTGCGAAGAATAAGAAATGATAGTGTTATTTATAAGTCATGACATTAAACGTAGAATAGTTGGTTTTCTTTCAAGCTCATAAGTTTTAATTGTGGCTTTTTCTCCCATTAGCTTGTTTCACCTTTATTATAATGTTTTAATAAATAGAGTTGTTGGTTTTTTGCGTTAATAATTAGCTATAGAAGTTTTCTTTAGGTCCTTTGTAATTAGGATGAGTACACATCAGGAATATTATTTGGCAATTATATGTATCATATAAAGACAATATATTTGCTTTATTCACTAAAGAGCCTTAGGGTCTATGGGAAACGTTGAATTCAATAAAAATCCAAGACTGTTAAAGTTGATGTATCTCTGCCGGCTCACAACCGATGTTACAGCCTTCTAAAAGGTCGAGGAAGTTACCGAAGTCGAAATATGTGTGCTGCATCTTGTCGGAGGCGTGGCCGATGTTGTAGCCTTCTAAAAGACTGAGGTATAATAATGTTTGCTTAATTTTTGTCTTACTTTGTTTTTTTATATTCGTGCCACTTAACGAGCCTAAGGGTATTTGGGGACAATGAGATTTGGTCCATTCTTGTCTTAAGAGCTAGAGGTTATATGACATGAATGGTGCCTTCCTTAAGTAGCCAATAAAGCCAAATTTTGGTATGCCTCGATGTGGACTTTATCTGATGACTTTGCTCTTTTGTAAAGGTAAGAGCCTTCGGGTATTATGGACTAAGTAAAATATTGAGATACAAAGTGGATTTGCGGGAGGAAAAGTAATACACAATTTAATATTTATGGAGTAGTGTTGGGTCAGACTTGTAATTAACAATGATCTTGTTTTTAAGTCTTAGCTTTGGGAAAAGTGAAAATCAGGGATGGATGATGTTATCTTCATAGACACTTAATTGTGCTTTTTGTTCTATGATCCTTAAAGTTACCACAAGGTAATGAAAACAATACATTATGTCAACACAAATAAGTTGTAGTTAGGTAGTTAATTATTAAGAAAAATCATAAAAAGAGAAAAATCTTTGAAAATGGGAAATCGGGTGTTTTATAACTTGTGATCTCTTATCTCTCTCAACAAAAATCTTTGCTACTTTTTAAAGGTTTAGTTTGGGGAAGTTTCGAGGTATTTGGTTATAAGGCATGTGATATTGCGTGAGGACACACAATCGTTTAGTTTGGGGAATTTTGATAAGTGTAAAATACACATATCCGTTTGTACCTAAAATAACCCAATTAAACCCAAAACAGACCAAAAATGGCAAAAATATGCTTGTATTTGTGTTTTGTGTGTGCAGGTATGGATAAGTCAAAAATCACAAGAAAACAGTCAAAAACAAGCAAACACGGACACGAGAATCAGAAGAGTACAAAAAGAAGCCAAAGATTCAAAGCCGAAGCCAGAAAAATCAAGCCCCAGTCAAAGAAAAGTCAAACAATGGTCAACAAAAGTCAACAAGACCCACAATATTCCATTTTAACCCTCAAAGTTTCACAAAAGTCCAAAAATGTTCCCTCCTCCCTTATTGGGCCCAGGAAAGCTTATTGGGCCTGAAAAACCCTTGAATAACCTTACCCGGATCCTAAAGCCCAAAACAAAGCCCACTTCTCTTTTTATAACAACCACAAGGGCCAAATTTGCAATTTTCGTAAGTTGATTATAACTAGAAAAAAAAGGAAAATGAACACAAGGGCCAAATGTGCAAACTCCCCAAACTTCCAACTGAATTTTACCCTTTTCAGTTATTAACTTTGGGCGCGAAACCATTTACTGTTCACCCGTCTCCCCCATGTTTACCTTGGGTCAAAATCAAAGGGCTTTTTGGAATTGAGGGTCAAGAAAGTCAATTCATGAAGACTACAATGCAATGGCAGGGTCAAATCAGTAAATCATGAGGCAATCACTAGCTTACTCTCAAGCATAAACCACGTCAGCAATGGTGAAAGCACAAGAGGTGTGGGTTTTTGTGCTAAACTCACTCACAAAACTAGCACAAACGTCACATCAAAGAATGACATGCTGGCAATCCTCAGGTGTCCACAATTTGATCAAACGGCCACAATAGAAGCTCAAATGATTGAAGAAATGATTGGTTGAGATTGAAAGATTGGAGAGCAAGGCAAGAGGGCTAGAATCTTCTTTGTTCAGCTATAAATAGCCCTCACATCTCACACACATGATCTAGTTTTTACACGTAGCTTTTAGGATAGTTTTTAGCTTAATTTTACTTTAAATCTTGTAATTTCCTTTTAAATATTGTAAGCAACTTTTTAATTAATGAAATGCAGTGTTTTTAATCTTTCTAAATCTCTTTAATTCATAATCTCATTTTTCTTATTTAGAATTAAGCTAAAGCTCAATAAGCCCTTATAAGCTCTAATAAGCTCTCAAGAGTCTATAAGCTCTTGATTTGAGTTTAATTGGTCTTAATCATACTCTAAACCTATAAAATCAGTCTAAATTCTAACTACCTTTGGATTTGGACTTTTGAATATGGAAGGGGAGTTAATAATGGAGGAACTCCCAAGGACCATTACCCTAGCTTATTCATAAGCTAGGGAGCTAGTAGATAAGCTCTAAGAGCCTCTTAGCTTCTGTTAAGCTGAAGCTCAAGGTAAGTTTTCTTTTATGTTACTTGTTTTTAAATTCTAGCTTAAATATTTGTTATATTGCTTATTAGAATAGATCTGCTTAGTTGCTTAAATTAGTTGCTTATTTGTGCTTATTTCTCTTTACTAGTGCTTATTAGTTATATGTCTTCATTTGTTTTTGCTTAAATAGATATAGATCATTAGTTTCTTATTTCTGTCATAAAAATCAATAAATCCAAAAATAGTAGAAATTAGCTTAAATTTTAGATTATTACTTATTTAGTTATTAATTCATGCTTATTAGGGATAATATAAACTCTGCATAATCTGGTCTTAAGCTTTTGATAATTAGATTTTCATTTCATAAGCTTAATTTGAATCTGTCACTTTTTAAAGGGGTGTTTGGTTTAAGTGTGTTTGACCTCAAAAAGTCAAAACTAATTGTGCATTTTGCTTGAGTCACTTGTGTTTACCTTTAAGACAATTAGGAAAAGAGTTTTTATAAGTTAGATTTTGAAAATGAAAAATTTGAGCTTAATTTAGGTGTTCCTGCACCAGGGTAAATTTTCTATAAATTTCACTTGTGCAATTTTTGATCTAAGCCCTCCAAGGCTTAGATCTTGCTTGCATTGTGTTTATACACTCTATTTGAGTGTGTCTAAGTGCAGGATTTCCCTTAGGAAACCTGCACTCTTGGTTTGCACTTGTGCAAAGTGCACCAGTACTAACTTAAAGTTAGTACTGCTGTCACATTTTGCTAAATTCTTAGATAAGTAATCTTAGGTTTAGTTTCTAAGGTTAGGATAAGATTTAGTCTAGGTATAGCTTAATCTAGATTAAGTCTTTAATCTTATTTTCTAGCTTATTTTCTAGCTTAATCTTGCTGTCAAAAGTCACTCAAAAACCTGAAAACACCAAAAACAGTAGGAACTTAAGTAGATTCTTAAAATTGATAATTTAGCTTATGATTCTAGATTTTATAGCTTATATAGATAGATTATAAGTAGTTTAATAAGTCCTTAAAGTTTTAGAGTCCAGTTTAGCTTTTTAAGGTTTTTAGCTTATTTAGATTTTGTGCTATTTTGCTTATTTCCTGAGTTTACTTAATTCATGCTTAATTTCAGTAGCTTAAGAGGATATCTAGCTTTATTTTCTTTTCTTAATTAGCTTAAGCCAGTCACAAGCTCATTAGAACTTCTTTCCTTTTACATTTTGAACTAATGTTGAGTTTTTTATAGCTTATTTTCTAAAACCAAGGGTTAGACCCCACTTTCTGAGGTCAGTTGATAAATAAGCTCTTATTGAGCTTATTTGTGGCTTTTAGGTATGAGTCTTTTCATAAAAGTTGTTCTCCTCAAGCTGTTCTACAACTTCTCTCTTTTGAGTTTTTCCTAAAAATCACTTTTAGATCTCAACTTATTTTAAGGCTTATTTGGATTAAATTTGAAGTCGGGTTAGGTCCTTAGGGACTGGTTTGGTAAATTTTGGTTTTTAATTGTTTCTTAGTTAGTCCTTCATCAGTTAGTTTTCTTGCTCCGTTAGTTTCTCTAGTATTTGCATAGTTAGTCCTTAGTTAAGTCTTTTGTTAATTTTTAGTTAAATTTATTATTTATTTTTTTATAATTAGGGTTTAGTTTTAATCAAGTTTAATTAAACTTTTATAAAAAGATAAAAATTAGGCCTTTTATTTTTAGAAAATTTCTGCACATTTTTTTTAATTAGTGTAATTTTTATAAAATTTTTAGGAATTTATTTTTAAGAGTTTTATTATTTTTATAGTTTTTAATTAGTTTAAATTTTAGAAAAATCATAACTTTTAATCTAAAAAGCCAAAAATAGTAATTTCTTTTTCTAAAATCTTCTTTTTACTTGTTTTATTTTATAAAAATATAATTTCAATTATTTTCATATTTCTAAATTTTTAGGATTTAATTAGATTAAATTAGATTTTAATTCATAATAAATTCAAAAATAATCAAAGAAAAAAATGTTTTTTTCTTTTTCCTAAATTTTTTTTTTGTCCTATCTTAGGTTTAAAATTTCAGTTTACATTTTTAGGGTTAAATTTTAATCAATTTGCTTAATAGTCGCGTTTTACTTGATTTCCGTATTTGTTAAATTGTTCAAATTGTTTTTAATTGTCAATTTTAATTATTGCTTCTTATTTAGTAGTAATAGATCATCAATTCGTCTATTTTGCTTATTCAAATCAGAATCCAAGCTTAAACGAGGTTTCAATTTCACTAGTCGTTGGGGAAACGACCCGGGTGATCATATTTGCCCGGTTTAATATACGTATTATATATTATATTATATATATTTTTGAGAGTGAATTTTATCAAGGGTAACTTGGTAATTTTCTTAATTACTCTTAAGGTTATATTTTTATAGTATATTTTATTGTGTATAAAATTCTACACCAAGGTGATTGCTAAGTTACCTCATCCCACCACCGTTAAGGGTGTTCGAAGTTTTCCCGGTCATGCCGGTTTCTACAAACGGTTCTTTAAGGATTTTTTCCAAAATTTCCGGACCGATGACTCATCTTCTTGAGAAGAATACTCCGTTCATTTTCTCCGATGATTGTATTCAAGCTTTTCAAACATTAAAGAAAAAACTTACCGAAGCTCCAATCTTGATTGCTCCAGACTGGGACCTACCCTTTGAGCTTATATGCGATGCAAGCGACTTTTCCATAGGTGCAGTCTTGGGGCAACGTCATGAGAAACACTTTAGGCCTATACACCATGCTAGTAAAACAATGAACAAGGCAGAATCTCATTACACCACGACGGAGAAAGAAATGTTAGCCGTAGTGTATGCCTTTGAAAAATTCTGGTCGTACCTCATCTTGAACAAAAGCGTAGTGTATACAGATCACTCTGCCTTAAAATATCTCTTTGCTAAAAAAGATTCCAAGGCAAAAAAGGTTTTTCCTTTTTTCCCGGTGGGTTCTCCTCCTTCAAGAAATTGATTTTCAATGTTAATTGACACAAAAGGAGCGAGAATTCTCGCGGCCAATCATCTTTTCCTGATTAAAAAACCGTATGAAAATGTTCTTGACAAAAGGGGTTAATGAAAAATTTCCTATCGAGACACTTAAATATGGGACTTCTCGTAGTCTAATAAAGTACCCCGTGGTTTGACGATATGCAAATTACCACGAGGGAATTCATTGTTAAAGGGATTTGTAGTCCCACATCAAATGAACAAGTTTTCAAGGATGTTAAATAATTACTTTTGGACGACCCCTTCTTGTTATTAATATGTGCGGATAATTGATCTGGCGGTGTGTTGCGGCCAATGAAGCTGTTGACAATCCCTCACAGCTTGCCATTGTGGACCCACCGAGGGACAATACCGGTGCAACTACACCGCCAAAAAGTTTTTTGACTCGGGATTTTATTGGTCACGAATTCTACAAAGATTTCCCATACTTGGGGCTTCCGACTGTGACACTTGTCAGGTCAGGAAAATTTTGTACGTGATGAAATGCCTCAAAATTCCATCCAAGTTTGTAAAATCTTTGACGTATGGGGAATAGATTTCATGGGGCCATTCCCGTCTTCACGAGGGAACAAATATATACTCGTGGCCGTCGACTACTTGTCAAAATGGGTTGAAGCAAAAGCGCTCCCCACAAACGACGCCCGAGTTGTTTGCAAATTTCTTAAATCTCTCTTCGCCCAATTCGGTGCCCCTCGTGCTATCATAAGTGATCGCGAAATCCATTTTTGTAATGACCTGTTTGCAAAGGTCATGCTTAAATATGGGGTTACTCACCTTCTCTCCATCGCGTATCACCCACAAACAAGTGGGCAAGTTGAGGTATCCAATCGTAGCTTGAAACGAATTCTTGAAAAGACCGTAGGCGAAAACCGTGCCTCTTGGTCGACCAACTCGATTGATGCACTTTGGGCTTCCGTCAGCTTACAAAATACACCATCGGTGCAACCCATTACAAGCTCGTATATAGGAAAGGCATGTTCACTCTAACGATCTAGCTCGTGCACCAAAGCCTACTAGGCCTTGAAGCATGCAAACTTTGACCTTGAGACCATGGGCGATTATCGTAAAGTTCAACTCAATGAATTAAATGAACTTCGTGATCATACCTATGAGAACTCTTTGATCTATAAAGAGAAAACAAAGAGGATCCATGACTCAAAAATCAAAAATCGCGTTTTCAACGTCGGTGATCAAGTCCTCCTCTTTAACTCTCGATTGAAGATGTTCTCAGGGAAATTAAAATCCCGTTGGTCTGGACCGTTCACCATTTCCCAAGTCTTTCCATATGGCACCGTTGAGTTATCTCAAAACTCCGGGCTAAATTTCAAGGTAAATGGTCATCGAATTAAGCATTACTTTAGAGGGGACGTAGAAGAAGATGAAATATGGAAGAATCAGCATGAATATAATGTGATAAGCTGGAGTTTATATGATTTTTGTGGTATTCACATTTTACTGATGCAGAATGGTATAGCCATACATATGCTGACAGAGAAGAAATACCCTCTAAGTCAAGAGATGATAACAAAGATGTTGAATAAGAGATTGGAGGTTGATCATGAAAGTACACAAGCATATGAACTACTAAAGTTCATCAGATCTCAAGTGCAGAAGTAGAAGAGTGTTTGAAAGAATCATCATCAGAAGACAAGAAGATTTAATCCAGAAGAAACTTGGGATTTGAAGATAAATCACAAGTTTAGGGGAGGATTGTTGGGAATAAATCTTCACAAGAGTTAATACTGCCAAGGTATAACTAACAGTACTAATGGAGTTAGTACTGCCAGTACATACTTAGTACTGCCAGAGTTAGTTAATACTGCTAGAAGAAAGATTAATACTGCTGATGGTCAAAGCTGCTGACTTGGAGATAAGGATGCATGGAGATAAATAAGGAATGTATATCTTTTATATTTTAGGAAGATTTGTATGTGATTATGATTGATAGTTATCTTGTAAAGGACTCCTTGTGGTGTATAAAAGGAGATCCTAGGTTAAGGTTTTATATACGCATATACAAAAACGCATACATAGAGAATACATCTTAGAGAAAGATTGTAATAGCTTCAAGGTTTGTAACCCTAGTACTATTCAAGAGTACTCGTATTATCAATAATATTGAAGCAGTTTGAGATATATTCATTGTTGATACTGTTCCATTGCTAAATACTTCTAGAGTATCAAAGTGTAGATTCCGCATACACTTTGATATACAAACAAAGTCTCAACTGTTGTTATTTTGGATTCATCCAAGGTAACAAACACTTTACTACGTAAAGAATCGATCAAGGCGTGGGATCAACAAGTGGTATCAGAGCCTGTGCTTTGAGAAACTTTGATCTAGAAGAAACAAACAAGAAGAACTCTTTACTCACAAGGAAGAGATGGCTCCTATGGCTCTATCAGACTCTAAGGTAAATAATGACAAATCTTGCTCAAAAACTTGTCTGACAAACTATGAAGCTCTAAAGAAACAGTATGATGATTTACTTGTTAAATTAGATGATACTGGTTTTAAAGCTTCTACATACAAAAGAGGTTTATCAATTTTAGAAGGACAAATTCTTAAATATAAAGAATCTGAAGTCCTTTTTTCTGAGGAAATTGCTTTGCTTAAAAGAAGTGTAGGTCACAAAGAATATCTAATGGGATTACTTAGGACTGAACTTGAAAAGGTTAAGGAAGAAAAGGAGGGGTTTGAGTTTAAGATTGCAAAGTTTGAAAAATCAGCAAAAGACTTAGATCAAATGCTAGAAAGTCAGATTACTGACAAAAGCAAGAAAGGAGTAGGATATCATGCTGTCCCCTCACCTCATCCCTTGATTCTTAATAGACCAACACCTTTAGACTTATCTTATTCAGGTCTTGAAGAATTCAAACAACCTGAGATTAATGAGTATGGTCCTAGGGATTCTAGTTTAAAGCCTACCACTGGTTGTGATAAAGAGTCAGATAATTCTAAGGAGAATACTGATGACTCTTTAAAACAACAACAAAAGACTGATTCTAAAACTAGCTCTGTTAAGTCTCCACTTAAGGCAGACAAAGATTGGAAAGAAAAGTTTTTCAGTCCTGCTAATCATGTTAGGGAAGAAGAACCTAAGAAAGCTAGAGAGAATAATGATGCTCCAATTATTGAAGATTGGGTGTCAGATGATGAGGATGAAGTTGAGCCTATCCCTAAGGTTGAAAAGAAAACTGTTATACCTACTGCTACTAAGAAAGAGTTTGTTAAACCTGAAAAATAATTTAGGAGGTCAGTTAGGTATGCAGAGATGTACATGTCACAAAGACCTAAAGGTAACCAAAGGAATTAGAATGGTCAAAAATCCAATCAATTATGATGTAACTTTGTTTTTAATAACAAGGCATGTTTTATCTGTGGAAGTTTTGATCACATTCAATACAGCTATCCTAAAACCTCTCATCCTAGTGCATACAAACATATAGCTCCAAAAGCAGTCTTAATGAAGACTGGCCTAAAATCTGTTAATACTGCAAGGCCTGTTAATACTGTTAGGTCTGTTAACACTGGTAGACCTTTTAGTACTGCTAGGTCTTTTAATATTGTTAGGCCTTCTTATACTGCTCACCCAAAATCAATAGTTCATTGTGCTAGACCAAGGACATATTTTCAAAATCAAGCACAATCAACTGTTCACATGCCCTTTTACAAGAGAACAACATTAACAAAAAGGTCTTATTATCAAAGGTTTAATACTGGTAGGCAAAATGTTAATACTGTCAAGGCAAGGAGATTTAATGATGTTAAGCCCTTAGCATGTTGGGTTTGGAGACCCATCAAACCCAATGGTGCATCACTGGTTTTCAACAAATATAATTACATTGATACATGAGGCAGATCCAAGTCAGTAATGGCTTGGGTCCCCAAAGAAAACTAACTTTATAAGTTTTGTGTGTAGAGCAATTCACAGCTAATTGATAAAGGCTTTGTTGATAGTGGATGGTCAAGGCACATGACTGGAAACATAGCCCATCTTTCAGATTTCAAAATTTTAATGGAGGTTATGTTACTTTTGGTGGAGAAGCATATGGAGGCAAAATTACTGGTTGTCAAAACTGCTAGTTATATTTAAAACTGTTTGTCAAAACTGTTACTTATAGTTAGTAATGCTAGTTATTTCTATGTCTCACTGTTAATCCTGTTAGTAACATTTAATACTGCTAAACAAGAAAAATGGTTAGATTATGTTTTTCTTGGTTTTGAGCTAACTCTTTCAGGATAAACATTGAAGTGTGAATTTGGTTACTCAATGATGCATTATTTGAGGGGAGGAATGTTGTTTGTTCCTAAAAGTATTGGTTTTAACACCACACCACAAATAGTCATCGGTTCACCG
>BQNB010182606.1:0-12485 GCA_026074375.1 Tanacetum coccineum | reverse complement strand
CTACTCAAGACGACATCGAATGTATATAATAAACACTTGGAGACACAACACTCTTCTACCACCTTCACCTCCTCTTTCACCCAACATTTCGCCACCATATTCTCCAAATATTGCCAATCCTCCATCTCCAACCTCTCAACCACCAAATCAAAATAGGGAGAAAATCATAAATGAACTAAATTAACTTCATCACCTATCCAACATCATTGAAACCGAGCTTCAACCTATAGCAAATGCTTCAACACAAACTCCTCCGTCGCTACCTTCACCATCAACAACTATAATTCACCCCACCATAAATGACCAAGACTCATTTCATTCTGGTTTTTGTCATTGTTGCATGTACACCCGAACTCTCTTTCATACACTAAGAGATGACATTCATCGACTTGAGTCTCTTCACTAGTCCTCCAAATCAAGGTTATGCTTCACCCAACAATGCCTCACCAACCTCTCCTTTATCAGCTCTACATTAATGACCACCCATCCTTTAGTTAAAGCATCTCCTAGACATCAAGAATCAACTAGTCTAGCTAATCATTAAGATGTCTCTTTTGTTATGTTTTATGTTCTAATCTTGAAATATTCAAAATTTTCAAGTATGAATTTGCCTTAGTATTATGAGTGAATGAATTTCTATTATTATGGGTTAATTGCATGAATTATTTAGGTGGCTACTTCCTTCTACATAGCCATTTATGTATATATTTGTCGTAATATTGGTACTAGTTAGAAATATATCTTGCTCTTGTGATTCTAACTCGGTTTTGTAGCAATTCGTCATAGGTCGATCCCTTGGTGCCCTAAACGAGGGGGAGTATACATCAAAAGGGAGCTTTAGCATCGTCGATTTTTTTCTTTTCTCGACTTGACGATCAACATTTTTGAATTCGACAAAAAGAGGGAGAAATGGATAAAAAATCATTAATAACTTTTAAATTTTATTTTTATGTAAAATGAGTTTATATATTGTCATCATCAAAAAGGGAGAGATTTTTAATACAAATAATGTCTAAAAACGTTATTTATATTTTTTGACTCCTTTACGTTTCGAAGATAACAAATGTAAAAACATTCACGATAAAAATAAACGTTTACATGTTATTAATCGTAAACTTCTATTTCGACACAAATAACTTAAGGTATGTATAAACAAATCATTAAACATGATTGGTGATCAAGAAAATATTTTTTCTTCTTAACCATTACATTTCTACAAAAGTATTTTTACAAAAATAAAGAAAACTAAATATTTTTATTATTAAAAGAAATATAAAAAATTCAAAATCTGGTTTCACCCCAAAATAAAAGCTTCTACACCAGATTTAACATTCACCACTACAAGACAAAAATGGGAGCGTCTGCCTAGGGGCGACCCCTGAAAGGCAGAACGCCCCCCAGATATATCTGGGACCGTCGGGACCGCCCACAAGAGACGTTGCCCAGTCCTGGCTATAAATACTGCATTATTCTCTACAGATTTTTAGACCTCTTTGTATAGATTTTTCAAATCTCTTTCTCTCTCTAAAATCCCCTTTCTCTCTCTAAATCTCTTGATCACTGACATAGTTTAATCTTGTTTCAAGTGATCCAATCATATCTTCTTTCTTCTTCCTTCTTCTTCTATCAAGTGCAAGAGAAGAACACTCGTATTCGCCAAGAAACAAAGTGTTGTAGATTAGTGATTTTTTCTATCTTCTTCTAAGATCCAAACCTCTATTTTCTTGATCTTGTGTTAGTGTGTAAAATCGGATAGTGTATAAATCCGATAGTGTTGATTGTGTGTTGGTTAGTATTTTAGTCCTTAAAATACATTGGTGAAGTGGTAGATTGGTTCTAGCTAAGATCAGGACTCGACATTTAGCTTAGTGTCGGAAAACAACGTAAGCGACGTATAAACGATTTTCTCCGCCTAAAGGGAGCTTGTTGACATAGTAAAATCTCGAGTCGGAAACTTGGGAAGTGGAGTAGGACGAAGAAGAGCTTCGTAGTCGAACCACTATAAATCTGTTTGATTGTTCTATCTCTTATCTCTTATTTACGTTCCTTATTTATTGTTTGTGTTGTGATTGAATTATAAGTAGTTAGATATATTGGTTGTTCATATCGTTGATTCATATCACATATACCCGAATCAAACATTTTTATAAACAAAGTTTTAAAGCGCCAATTAACCGGTAAACTATTCAAGCCCCTGCTAGTTTCCACATAAGCTTCCACCGTTAACGATGAGAACAAACGAAGTCTGCCAAGGATATGCCTGTTTCTAATACAACAAAAGTAAGTGAAGAAAACCATTTCACACCCGTAGAAACTATGAGTGTCAAAGAGGTAGCAATGGTAGATGCAGAAACCGTGGTATTTTCAGACCACGTGTAAGAAAAGTTTTGGGTTTTTGATTAAGGATGGAAATGTTTTGTTTTTTGCTATTTTTGATGAGGGAATTGGTGGATTTGGAAAGCTCGAGGTTTTGAAGTGTTTTAGAGACGAGTTTAAAAAGTTGAGAAAAAGGGTCGAAGAGAAGCGGGTCGGGGTTTAAGTTAGATGTGGTGCAAGAAAATATAGAGCTTGTTGTACGACGTTTGATTGCGTCTTTAGATAAGGAGAGTAACACATGTAGATAGAGTAAGAGTACACCGTCACCTTATAATGGAAGTGATAGTAATTGTCAGGATGATAAGTGATTGTTCACGCAAGCGAGAGCTCCTTTGTTTGGGGAGGTTTGGTAAAGCAAGAAAAGAGAAAGACGAGGAGAAACATGTGTTTTCCTATTAGAGAAAAAAGAAAGCGTGCAAAGGAAGTCAGGAGATAAGGGTGGTGCAAAGGTGGATACTTGGAGTATAGTCTTATAATAAAAGTGATATTGGTGTGACAAACCCCGTAAGAAAACTATATCTCTTTTACGTTAAGATCAAAAACCATTACTGTAAGTTTTGCCAAGTTTACCAATAAGTTTCAACGAGAAGTCATTTTAAATGACGTCAATGCATTATTTTTGTCAAAGAAAGTTTAATTTCGTCACAGCGAATATCACCGTTATTACTCTGTGTCTAAAAGGATATTTTAGAACGAGTAGCGATAAGAACCATATTTAGTTTTCACTTATGATGAAACACGATACTTACTTGCAAATCACTTATACAATCCACCTAAATTCAAAATAATGACCATGGCAACTTTAATTTAACTCAACAAAGATAAATAAATTATACACATATACCTATAAAAATCCAACATCAGATATATACATGTAAATACCTAAATAAACCAATATATACAATAATAATAAGACACTATCATTGCAAGTCTTACACACACTGCCCTACTACCTTATCATTTTGAATAATCCCATCACATGCTACGTATTATCAAACCTGATGCAATTTTAATTTGAAATGAAAGGCATAGTAAAGATTCTTTAAACAGTATTAGGAAAAGAGGCATCATGGCTAACAGTAAAAGAAGAAATTCATTATGATTAATAGTAGCATAGGACCATATCACATTAACATTTCGGAATCCATCAAAACTTGAGTATAAAAGAGGAGTCGTACATGAACAAATGAATCACAACTAAAATTCTAAAATCAATAAGTAAACGATACGGTTCAAGATCCAGTCTCGTTGAGTGCAAGAGCTAAGTGAGAGTGTCAGCTCTAGAAGAAGTAACAACCAAGCCTTACCACCACCTTTCTTTCTCACCATCATTCGACACACACGTGGACCTCGAAAGAACGTTCTTTTATTTTAATAATGTCATTCATCCTGTAGCTTAACGAAAGCCTCAGCCTCGCATGGTTTGCACACGACCTATAACCAAGGCGTGTCAAAGATGTACGTTCACATACGAATATTTTGGTTGTGGCACGCATGAAATAACAATATGCATATAAGTAACTGATGTGAAACAATGTAACATAACTAAAAACAAACGTAAGCCTGCTATGGATGAAAAGCGAACAACAAGAAAACCTTATCAAACCTTAAACGTATATAACATGCTACGTTGGTTCACCAGGGTATAGCATGCACTAGAATTTCACATAAAATGTTGTAGAATTACTTATATTGTGACCTTGACTTGTACCGCGAACGTTACCAAGTAACCCAAGGCGAACCATAGCGAGCCATTGCTCACTGTGGTGCGTCACGGGTGTGAAACAAACCGATCAAAGATATGCTCGTTGGTTGTGTTCAAACCTTGTAGATACATGGCACCCTAAGACCAACAATACTCGTACCCAAGCGAAACACAACAGGCTGTTGCCATGGTTGAAACTCAATAATTCGGGCTTAGCAGCTGCATTATATTGGTTTGCCACATAGTGCGAAACCACAACCACTGTCGCCCTTAGTTTCGACCTTTGCTTACCTCGTGACCGACATTTTAGAAGTAGAACTATGCGGGTTAACAAGAGGTCATAGCTAGAATTATAAAAGGTGGAAGAAGAAGAATAGAACCATGCAGATAAAAGGAAGAATAACTATACATGCATACATATACAATGTAATAGAGAAGAAGATCACTTGGTATATATATATATATATATATTATTTATATATATATATATATATATATATATATTATAATAAACATATATATATATATAATAAGTATAAAAATATATAGTATTTAATGTACGTAATGAGAGCAGGTGACACCAGACAATAAGTAGTCTGTTACAAACCACTGATTTGTTGCGAAGAAAATCATAAAGAGGACAAATGAATATGGCCATTTGGTGTTTAATTATATAATATATGGTAACAAGTGGTTAATATTATATATAGATATATTTGTGTATAACTTAACCCCCGTCATCCCACCTCTCTAGTATCCTCTTAAATTTACCGTCGCCCCTACCTCGCCTAACTAAAACCCCGCTAAGCCTCCACCCCCCCCCCGACCATCGAAACTCCCGGCCAGGCCCTAAACACGCCCTCACCTCCCCCCCAACACCCGACCCCTAACCCTCCCGACCCACAACCTACACACCCCTATCCCCAAACCACCCCCCCCTCAAAGCCAGGCATAAGTCATCATCCCCCATAAATGCCGAGGCAGAAGATAAAACCAAGTGAACAAACTGTCGACAAAAGGTACGATCCCGAGACAAGACTCAATGAAAAGTGGTAAACACAATTAAATAACGAACACGAAATATATTTCGATCTAGTACAGAAATCCAATAAATAGTCTTTCGCGATAATTTCAAAGAAGAGACATACTGAAACCAAGTATTAAACTAGAAACAAAATTTAACGCAGTTTATAAAAACTTATTTTAACGTTAAAAAATCGTTTTAAAGCTTGATTCGGGTTTTAAAACATGAAAGCATAAGAATAAGATGAAAAAAAAATCTAAAAGATATATATATATTATATATTGGGAAAGTCGGGTTGATCAAAAATAAATATTTTTTCTGATAAGAAACCTTAAACCGAGTTAAACAAACCGTCATGTAAAAAATCATAATTACAACAAATTAATTAACGACAATCGATGAAATAAAATAAACGCGATGGAAAATAAATATGCATAAGTAAACATTGCAAATGAGATGTGTAATAATTCTAAGACAAAGAACCCCATGGAACCATTGTAAATAAAGTGCGACACAAAATAATATTAAAAGATGCCTATAAAGATTTCTTATAAATTGTAAGTTCGTAAATCTAAGGCCACGGTATAACTAACCCTTTGTTTGGAAAATGTAAAACGTATAAACTCATAAACGACAAAACCCTTTTGACCCATTTGCATGAAACCATTTTCAATCAGTACTTTTAGAACTAAACTCATACCTTGTCATAAATTATTTAGGGTGTTGACTGTTGTTACTTTGACGTGCACTTGAGCCACTATCTGTTTCAGTACGATTAACCAACAGGTGAGTTTTCAAGACCACTACTCTACAAAGTAACAATCATCTATTTTGGGGTGAAACATTGCTTATGTTCAAACCTGCACGAATACAAGTACTCAACTACTCATTACTGATTGGTCCTATGTTCCGATTTAAAAAACCAAGTTGCTATATTTGCCTGATTTATCATGAACCGTCAATCTTTGTGAGCGCGAATGTTATGGATAGATCTATCGGGATTGACATCCCTGTTTGTCTTGGACTGACATTAGTCAAGCAAACACAGTTTCATTTGAGTCAGACTACGGGTGTCCCGGGTTAGACACCTGCAAGGGCATTCATTTATTGTTGGTATATGTTACAGCTTTCGGTATCAATGAGCTTAGACAATCGTAAATCCAATTTATATGACTAATGTATCTGTAATATTGTCATATAATGATGCTGGTGAAATCTTATGATTCATAAACACTACATTTTTCTGCTTAAACAAACCTATGAACTCACCAACTTTATGTTGACACTTTAGCAATGTTTTCTCAGGTATTAAGAACGAAGATGCTATATGAAGTCTCATGCATTGCAGTCATTTCCCGTTATCTGAAGATCACTTGTACTATTTAAAAACGATGTCGTATTGTCTATTTTTATGCTTCCGCTGAATGTTTAAACAATTTATTATTTCCTAATTCAAGTGATCAAATTTCTTAAAACGTCTCATATAGAGGTCATTCTGTATTGCTTAGAAGTATGATAATCATGAAGTCACACGCCCTCGGCGGCCATTATACTCTGATATTTTAGGGGTGTGACAGATTGGTATCAGAGCTCTGGGTTATAGAGAACTAGGTTGCATTAGGTAGCACTAGACTATAACTACTTATCTGCTTAACATGCTTATTATGCTTCTATTGTCTGTCATTGTTGGTTTCTCAATATGGGGTACATAGGAATCAACAATCAAAGGAGTACATATATATATTAAGATGGGTTACATGTGTATTAAACATATACATATACTTAATATGGGTTACATGTGCATTAAACAGGCTTAACTATGCGTATTTTGAAACATACCTATATCCTTATTTCATATTTTTGTCTCAGCGACATGTCGAACTCGGATGAATTGAGACACACCGATAACACTACACTGGTACCTCCCAGACTCCCTGACACACTCCCTCAGGTGTATCACAGGAGACGTCCTACTCTCGGATTACTTATTTTGCCATCCGTACCATCATTTTCCCCAACTATCAGACGTACCGCTCGTATATCTGTTTTACCTATTGAGCCAAATCTTGCTGAACGTGCCAGAATTTCTGCTATTAACCTTGATGATTATCAACTTGATCCTCTTACTCCACCACCCTCACCTTCATCCCCATTCTCAATGGATGCTTACCAGCGGATGACTACTGGAACGGACCCTACCCAGAGAGAAGAAGCTCTAACTGTCTACGGGATAGAAACTGGTCAGAATTCGGTACCTGTTCTTGAGACAGCCTTGACCGTATGCACGACGCGCCTTAGAGGACAGTTGCATACCATTCTCGAGGACATGGACCGTTACCCAAATGCCTGTTTGGAGGAGTTAGAAGCCTTCATGACACTGTGGGATGTGAAGCCCCGAGTTGAGGAAAGTTCGTTGGAGACGCTATCTGTGGACGAACTGATTACTCAGCTTAGACAAGTGTGTGAGGATGCGGAGGATCGTGCTAGTAATGCTCAGGAGGAAGCACGACAGAAGAGGAAGGAGGCACTCGAGGAAGTGGTCCAGCAAATCTACCGTAACAACAACTAGTTTTATTTCTGTCTTTTGTACAACCACTAAGCTATGGGTTTGTCACGGCTAGTGAACTCTTGTATAATATAAGTATGGTGGCCAATGTAGTTATAAGCGTATCACAACTCACTCATACTTGATAATTTTGTTCACATAAATCGATGTTGACACCATAGGGTGGAGTTACGTGTATATCTGGTTATATATAGTAGATATTCTATATTATATTGTGAGAGTTCCCCTACTTACCTAACTGTGTGCCTGTTCTATCTTGTATAGTATTACCGCCAAGTAATGAGGACTCCGAAGGTAACTGGTCGGCTGCTTTGATCAAATCCTAGGAGCGGTGGGGAATTGGATTAGGTGTATGGGTTGGTAGAGGTGGAAGGGGTATAGAAGACCTAGAGTAGGTAATGATGAGCGGGTTGGGAATATTTGGAATGGTCAAGGTAATGAACAGGGTTTGGAGTTAATAGCGGTTTGTAGGGGTGTCAATGGGTGAATGTAGGAGGAGAGCCAATGAGGGTGCACCCTGACTTTCGAGATCATTAGCCAGCATTGCAGAACCTTTTACCCGCATGCTAGCTCAGGTTGTAACGAGAATGTTGGAAATCAAAATGGTATTGTGGTTAATAAGAACGTCAGAAATGACGTGGGTAATGTGTTAGTGAATGGCAATGGGTTAGGGTTGTTCTTATAAGGAGGTTCTTAGATTTGTACCCTAAGGAGTTTGATGGTTAAGGGACGTGGAGGGTGTTGTAGTTCTTACTCGTTTGGATGAGAAAATGGAGAAAGTATAGGATATGAGTGGTTTTAGTATCAACCAAAAAGTGAAAATATACTGCCGGTTTCATTGTGGGTAAGGCTTTAAGTAAGTGTAGAACTCTCAGATCTGCTGCTAAGCCGGGAAGTTGCTGAAGAGTATGACATGGAATAACTTTAAGTATTATGATGATACACGAGTTATGTCATAGTCATGATGAGATGCAAAGGTAGAATAGAGTTGTAGAATCGATACAATGGTTGGGGCTGGCCATGGTCTGCGTTATAAGTAATAGTGTGTTTCATGAGTTGGCGAGGTTAGTTCCTCACTTGGTAACTCCTAAGAGTAGGATGATTAAAAGGTATGTGTATGGCCTTGCTCCACAAATCCGTGAGATGGTGGCAGCAACAGAGCTAAAGATTATGCAGAAGGCAGTGCAAATTTCTAGTGCACTGACCGATGAGGCTGTAAAAAATGGATCAATTAAGAAAGTTGAGAAAAGAGGAAATGTGGGGGAAACTAGCAAGGATAAGAATGGTAGGGATGACAATAAGAGGACTAGGACTGGGAATGTTTTTGCTACTACTGTAAACCGTGGAGAGAGAATATAGGTACCTTAGTACAAGTGTACCAACATGCAACTGATTCCTTCCATGCACACGGGAGGGCCTTGTCACACTGCTTAAACTGTAACCGCCCGGTCATTTGGCCAAAGGATTGTAGAGGGGTTGTTGCCAGGAATGTGAATCCTGTTCAATGAATAGAAAACCCAATGTTAGAGCATGTTTTATGAGTTGTGGTTAGTAACCAAACCATGTCAGGTCAGCTTGCCCTAGATTGAATAGAGAATAAGAACCGAAAGGAAATCATCCAAATCAAGTTGCTGCTAATAACGGGGGTCAGGGTCGTGGAAACCAAGGGAACCAGGCTAGGGGCTAGGGCTTTAATGTCTGGGTGCAGTAGAAGGCTCGCCAGGATCCGAACATATGTAGCAGGTACATTTACTTTAAATGATCATTTTGCCACTACTTATTTGTTCTGGTGCCTGACTATAGTGTTGTTTCTACTACTTTTTATACCTATGTTAGGCTTAGAGTCCCACGACTTTGGTTTTTCAGATATGAGATGAGATAGCTAGCTGGCATGCTAGTGGAGATTTGATAAGGTTATTAAGGGTTGTAAACTAGTATCGAGGGTCATGTATTTGGCATCGATTGATACCCTTTTGGGCATAGAAGTTTTGATTGATTAGAGGTAGGACTGGTTGTTAATTATAAGCCTGAATAATTTGCCCATGGAAAGGTTTAGTGAGGGGGGGGGGGGATTTTTTTTTTTTTTCTACCCTACCAGATGACAAGGTGCTATAAGAGTAGTAGGAGACGAGAGAAGAGACGGATGAGGAAAGCGGAGATTGTTGAATAAGTGTAAGGCTAGTGATATAGAAAACAGAAGAGATTGTTATGGATTAGAGATTTTCTGAGGTTAATTCCCAGTATGATCTATCTGGATTACCGCCTAATTCCGGGAATAGAGTTTCAGATGATGTTATTAGTACCCTTGAAGCAACGCGGGGGTAGCAAAGTCTCCCTATCATTTGGCACCTTCTGAAATAGAGGAGTTGTTTGGACAACTCAAGGAACTCCAAGACAAAGGTTTCATTCGACCAAGTTCATCGCCTTGGGGAGGCCGGGTATTGTTCATTAAGAAAAAGGATGGTTTTTTAGGATGTGTATTGATTATAGAGAATTGAACAAGTTGACTGTTAAGAACGTTAATCCATTTACTTAGAATTGTTGACCTATTTGATCAACTGCAAGGGGTCGCATTTTTTCTCGAAGATAGATCTTAGGTCTGTATACCATCAGCTGTGAGTGCATGAGGTATGACAAACAAAGGACAACGTTTAGTAACCTCGTTGGGACATTTCGCGTTCACTGTTAATGCCCCTTTGGTCTGACTAATTGTACCAACACGTATTTATGGATTTGATGAATAGAGTTTTAAGGCTCCGTATTCTTGTAAGTTTGTGATAGTGTTTTAGACGATATCTTAATCTACTATAAGACCTCAAGAGGAGCATTGAGAGCTAGTCTTAGAATGCTCCAAAAGGAGAAATTGTTTGCTAATGTTTTTCTAAGTTGTGATTTCTTGTTAAAGAGAAGTACTTTTTCTGGGGTAATGTGATAAATGGTAATGGATTTCATGTGGACCTTAGTAAGATTGAAGCTCGTTAAGATTGAGAATGCCCCTATAACTCCGACTGTGGTTCGTTCATTTCTTAGGATGGTGGGGTATTACCAATGGTTTTTTTTTTTTCAATTAGAGAACTTCTCTAAGATAGCTAAGTCTCTTTACTATCTTGACTCAAAGAGTATGAACTATCGATTGGGAGTGAGGCAAGGAATTGGCATCTTTCAGACTTGAAGGATAAGTTGTGTAATGTGTTTGTTCCTAAGCTCTCCCCGATGGACCGGAAGACTTTGTGGTATATTGTGATGCGACCGGGGTAGGAGTAGGTTGTGTGTTAATGCAAAGAGGTAAAGTGATAGCCTATGCGTCTAGGCAATTAAAAATTCATGAGAAGAAATATACTACCCATGATTTTATGAGTTAGGTTGCGGTTGTGTTAAGCACTTAAGATCTGGTGGACATTATATGTATGGGACATGGGAAGTTGTGTCATCTATACGGACCATAAGAGTCTTTAACATATCTTTAGTCAGAAAGAGTTAAATATGCGACAGCCTCGCTGGATGGAGTTGTTTAGTGATTATGACTATGAAATTTGCTACCATCCTGGTAAGGCGAATGTGGTGGCTGATGCCCTAAGTAAGAAGGAAAGAGTAAAGCCTAAGAGAGTTAGAGCTATGAATATGACCCTTCAGTCGAGTATCAAGGATAGGATACTGGTGGCTCAGAAGGAGGCTATGGATGAGTCTGCAGGACTGCAAAAAGGTTTGGATGAGATGATAGAACAGAGAAGTGATTTGTACTACCTGGATCGAATATGGGTACCTTTGAAGGGTGATGTAAGAACCCTGATAATGGATGAAGCACATAAGTCGAAGTACTCTATACACCTAGGAGCTGATAAGATGTATTATGATTTGAGAGATAGGTATTGGTGGCCTAGAATGAAAAAGGATATAGCTGTTAGTAAGGTGTTGTTTGTTTATTAAGAGGCTTTGAATTTGAATCTGACTCGCACATATGAATATGAATCTGATGCGTAAATGTCTGAATCTGAATGAAATAATATTGTTTGTTTTTTACTTTTTAAATGTCTGAACAATAGAAGTACAAATCAGTTTATTCTTAAAATCAGTTTTATTCTTACGAAACATAAACATGTTTAAAAATTATATAAAGCATTTTAGTCATAAAATTAACATAGTTGTGCAACGTGAGAATAAAATATTTTAAAAAACATTCAAAATTTTGTGTCGATTTATTCTCACAAAGTAGTCATATATTGTATTCCCATGTGATTAAACATCTTCAATATTTTGCAAATTGTTACCGTCATTAACTTTACAATCAAAAGATTGCGAAAAATAAAATTTCATACTATAGTTAACATTGTCAATTAACAATTAAAATATTTTCTAGTCAAACTCAGGTTACACGGGCCACACAAAAAAATTAGTATTTTGAACATTATATAAGCATTATCAATATTAGTCTTTTATTTAACAAAAAAATATTAATTTTTATAACGTAATATTCATATTAAAAGAAGAGTAAAAAATATCCCGCAAAACAAAAACAAAAAACAAAAAACAAAAAAAAAACTAAAGAAAAAAGAAAAGAAAAAAAGAGAGTAAAGAGTGAAGAGGCATTAAGAGGCATCAAGACCCCCCATCCACATCTAATTGGTTAAGATGTTTTAGCCTCTGACCGCGTCTGAACGAAAGAAATAAAACAAACGCACTTAATGAGCCAAATGTCTAAGCGCGTCTGAATGAGTCAGATCAAGAGGTTGTTAAGATGCTCTTTTTAAAAAACAAACACCACCTAAGTGTGATTTTATTGATTTTTAGGGTGCGTTTGGTTTGCTATTTGGAAT
>BQNB010182605.1:0-12485 GCA_026074375.1 Tanacetum coccineum | reverse complement strand
ATACTAGCACAAGGAAGCTTTATACTCAGCAAACAAACACAGTCAAGCTCAACAAAGAAAAGTCAATGAAAGTCAAACAGAAGACTTCAGCTTGTTTTACCTTTTTCTTTGTATAAATAGGGCTAGTGAGCCATGTAAAAAGTAGTAGGAGAGGAGAGTAATTTTTAGTTTTTAAGAGTGTAATTTTTAGTTTTTAATTTAAAAAAACTTTTTCCTTTCTGCAATTTGTAAAAGTTCCAAGTTTAATGAAATTTCAGTTTGTTTTGCAATTCGTGTTCCAAGTTTACATTACCTTAAGTTTGTTTTAAAGCTACTCATAAGCTCTGAAGAGTCTCTAAGCTCTTTATTTGAGCTAAATAAGTGTTAACTAAGTTTAAATTCTGCAAACCAGTTTAATAACCTGAATTACCTTTGCATTTGAATTGTGGAAAGCATTTTGGAAGTTGGTTGTAATGGAAAACCAAATGGACTCACACCCTAGCTTATTAATAAGCTAGGGAGCTTAAAGCTGCCCTTTTGGGTTCCTCTTGTTTAGCTAAAGGTTCATTGTAAGTCTCGTATTTAATTCTTGCACTTTTCTTTAAGGTTACTGTAGCATTGCTTATTATTGTTTATTTCTGTCTTATCTTGCTTAATAGTGTTAATATATGCTTAATTTTCCTTGTTTAGCTTTTGTATCATTTATTTTTTACTTGTTTATTTTATTTTCATTTTTAGCTAGCTTTTTTCATATGCTCATTCGGGCTTTTTTAGTGTTTTTCAAAATTATCCTTTTTGAGTCTTAAATTATTGTTCATTGAGCTAAATCTCAATTGTTTTTAGCTTATATCTATCATAAGAATCCAATTGCGCTGCTCATTTTTAAGCTCAAAAGTGCTTTTTTTCAGTAAATTCAAAAAATAGTGTTTAGTTCATTTTGTGATTATTGTGCATTATCAAATGCTTATTTAAAAAAGTGAATAGGTGGGCTTAATAAGGACTCATTAGTGAGCTTATTTCCAAAAGCACACTTTTCAGTTTGGCTTATTTAGGATTTTAGCTTATTTTCATTTTGGCTTATTTTAGAAAAAGTTAGAGTTTACTATATTTTGATGCAAATTGAGTTGAGTTAGTTTGTTTTGGTTGAAAAGGCGGTTTTTGGAATCAGATATAAGCAACATAGAAGCTTTCCAAAACATCTTTTCCTTTTTCATTTTGGTTTAATTTTGAGTTTTTAAGGATTATTTACTAAAAAGTAAGTCCAAACCTTTAACTTTCTGCAATCAGCAGTTATTTGGATTTTATTGGGGCTTATTGATTGCTGATTTTTTATAAAGTGCCTTTATTAAAGTTGCTTAAAAACATGTCCCGGACAACTTTCGTGTTTTGAGTTTTGGCTAAAAACGATTTTTTTTAAATTCAGCAGTTTTGGAGCCTCGTTTCTACTACTTTCTGCAATCAGCAGCTTATTTGGCTTTTCGGGGCTTATTGAGTGCTTATTTTTATAAAGTGTCTTTATTAAAGTTGCTTAAAAACATGTCCCGGACAACTTTCGTGTTTTGAGTTTTGGCTAAAAACGATTTTTTAAAATCAGCAGTTTTAGAGCTCCGTTTCTGCTGGTAGTGCACCGTTTCTGCTGGTAGTGCACCGTTTCTGCTGGTAGTGTACCGTTTCTGCTGGTAGTGTTATTTTTATTTTTTTATTTTTTTTCCCTCATTTTTTGCATGCCCGTTTTAGGTTTTGTTCCATTAGATTGTAATTTAGGGTTTCCTTATACCTAATTTTGCTTCCCGTAGTTGTTAGGACTTATAATCAATCAAAATCATTCTCACTCAATCTAAATCAAACCAAGATCAACTTTCAATTGCAGCCTCGTTGGGACATACGACCCGGGAATCATACTTCCGGAATCTTTTTATCATTGATTCTCTTATACGAGTATATTTTATTTCTAGGTAGGTCTTGATTTTTTTTACTTGGTCATGGGTGAAGAGTTTGGATTTGCCTAGTATTTTATATATACTATATTGTGAGAACCAGAATTCTACATGCAATAAATAAGCAAAGTATAGACACAAAGTGTCATAACAATACCCATAAAACTAATCCAAATCCAAAAGGCGTCTTTATTGATGAAACGAAAGTTCTCGCCAATAGAAAGACATGCAACAAGTATCCATAATTCAAACAATGCAATATTCAAGACATAAAAGCAATAAACTCCATGACATCTTATGGTCTCTTTCTAGCCACTTCTCTCTATCTTATCCCCCTGATGCTTACCTAAAAATGATGCTTGAATATCAACATAATGTTGGTGAGAGTCATAGGTTTAAGACACGCCAATAACTCGCTTTGAAATCACTGTGATAAATAAAACATAGCATAGCAGAACATACAACGAACTATCATACAAGCTAACATGCAATCACATCAACCCACATTGAGACGTTCACGCTCAAACATCATAAACATATCTCTATCCACAACAATGCCTTGAGACGGTCATACTTAAGCACAACAATCCACAACAATGAGACGATCACGCTCACTATTAACACTCCACAACAATGAGACGATCACGCTCACTATTAACAATCTACAACAATGAGATGATCACGCTCACTATTAATAGTCCACAACAATGAGACGATCACACTCACTATTAACAATCCACAACAATGCCTTAAGACGATCACGCTCAAGCACAACAATCCATATCATATTAACAAGTAGCACATAACATACAATAGTCTCGTATACCCCATGCCTCATTTAAAACACATTATCACAGTAACTAAAACATTTAAACTCATAGCATCATTTTCACCCTAAGAAAACATCCTCAAAATTTTTCTGACCACCCTCCACAGCCCCAGCACGAGACGTATACTTGTGAGTTATGTGGAAATGATGCTCATTTTGGTTACGATTGCCAATCACAGGTTCCGTTTGTTTACAATCAGGACCCATGTTACAATCAAGACTTAAAATTCATCCAACTGCGGGGGTCCTCACGAGACTTTTCAATGCCAACCGATAAATTCCGGTTTTGACCAAATTGAGCCCCCGCAGTTTCCCGTCATTCATCAACCTCCTCATGAATCGAGCATGGAAGCTTTGCAAGCCCGAGAAGACCTTATGAAATCAATAGAAAGCTTTCTAAAGAAGTTTAATCGTATTTCTTTTCAGAAAACACCAAAGGTTTTAATGCAAGCGTGGAAGAATTTTTAAAAATAAGCATGCAAATCCGAGCCAGCACAAGAATTGCTTAGCAAAACTTCTTCAAGATTTGAAAAGTATAAACAGGAGTGGCAGAAATTTTATTATCATCCAATTGGAATTTGCCTACCTCGTCTTATGATGATAATGACATGTATTCTTTTGCACAAAAATATCTCATGACATGTTCTACCGCAGTCACCACCCTAACTCACCTGTCACAACTCTCTCATAATGGGGGACGAGCATCTTGACATTATTCCAGAAACGGAATCGGACGAATTCATAAAGTCTAGTGTCGAGGACCTTGTCCCAACCCCAATTGAGTCTGAGGAGTTATCCGACGGTGAGTGTGATATGCCCTTGTGTGATGATTCCATCACTTTCTCGAACCCTCTTTTTGACGCTAATGATGATTCCACCAATAGTGATGACGAGTCATTTTCTAAAAAGGACACTTCAATGAAAAATTTCAAAATTTTCTCTAATCTTTTTTTTGATCTTGATGATGAAATCGTCTCCACTAAGGTAGATCAAATTGATGATGAGGTGTTTGATAGCATCAATTCAATTCCACCGGGAATTGATCCTTTTGATGCCGAATCCGATCTTTTAGAATCTATGCTAAATCGAGACATTTCAATTGATTCTTCTCCAAAGATCGATTCTCTTCTCGATGAGTTCGCCGGTGAACTCATCTTCCTCGATTCAATTCCGCCGGGAATTGATAAAGCCAGTTTTGATCCGGAGGAAAAAATTTGGTTTGTTGAAGGATTGTTATATGACAATTCATCTCCTCGCCCTCCGGAAGAACTTCATAATTCTATTGAGTCTCTCTCTCCATCTCCTATCCTCGTTGAGGATAGTAACTCTCTTTTGGAAGAGATCGACAATTTTCTTGCTCCTGATGACTCATTACCACCGGGTATTGAGAGTGATGATTTCGACTCCGAAAATGACGATAATTCTACTTCTACTCCCGAGTTCGAATCATTTCATGTTGATTATCCCGATTTGGGAGATTCAACCATTGATGCGGTGGAAGACATCCCCGTTCATGTGCCTAATAATTTGCCAAAGGAGAAATCTCCGTCTTCATCACATCGAGGCTGTAAAGCTTCCAAGCTTTTTCATCATAAAAGCTCGATGTTGATTCCTGCTGACAACATTCCTATCTTGGGTGTTCGTCAAGTCCACTTTTATCCTCCTTGACAAAGCTCTAGTATGGGGGATAAGGTCAAGCTCAGCGACCAGAAAAACAAGCGCTTCGTGGGAGGCAACCCATGCTTATCCGTAGTTGTAATTGTATGAATAAGTGTTGTTTGTTGTGTGAGATAGCTTGTCTTTTCTATCACCCGTGTTTCGTGTTGTTGTTTATTGTCCAGGATTGCCCGGATTGTGAAGGCTCTCGTATTCTCGGTTTTGTCTATTCGATCACTCGAGCTTCAAATCCTCAGCTTCATTTTGGGAATCCCGATATCCTAATCTAATCGACTAACGTTTTATCATTTGGCATACTTCATAAACGGCCTTAGGATAACGTAGTACCCTTCAAAACATCGAGGACGATGTTTAGTACTAGTTTGGGGGGGTATCTTCGATTTGATTGTTGCCTGCAGCATTGTTACCACGTAATCCCGTATTTTCACCAAAATTTTTGCAAAAATACCAAAAAAAAATAAAAAAATTTAAAAAAATTTCAAAAATAAAATAAGTGTTTTGTCACAGTTTTGACTTTTCTTTTGGGTAGAATGAGAATAATTTTTGACTCGATCGGGCGTATTGAGCCCTAGCTAGTTCCTTCAGGCCGAGCTTTCACGAATTTCTATTGCTTTGAATTTTTCAAAAGGTAAGAACAAGAAATGATAGGAGTTAATATAAGATTTAGTGTTAAAGCAAGATTCGTCCTCAAAACATATATGAATAAACTTGTGTTCTTTTTCTCCCATAAGCTTCTAATCCACCTAATCATACGTGCTTGTTCAACTAAGTCAATCGATGTTTTCAGAAAAAGCTTCAAATTTGTAACTTGATTCTTTAAAAGCAAGGTTTTGAAAGATAAAATGCCAAAGAAGCATGAATGAAGTATGAATGCAAAAATGCACGAATATTGTAATTATGCCAATGAAGCGAATTTGATCATATGGAGCTAGTAAAAGATGTGTCGTGATATCCCACTCCGCTAACCACGAGGTGGGGGTTCAAACTAAGACATCTTTACTTCTAGGGATTTGGTGTGTTGTGATATCTCACTGGAAGTAAATCAGGTGAGGGTTTTGCAAACTAAGACACCGACCTTAGCCATATTAGAGAAGGTGTTGATGTGATTTCCCACTACGCTAGCAACGGGGTGGGTTTTCAAACTAAGAACACCGGTCATTGGTTGTGATATCCTACTAGGGAGCGAGGCCTAGGTAGGTGTTCAAACTAAGCAACACATTCCTAGCTTTAAGAACTTATGAAAATGATAAATATGTTGCAAAAAGTTCTATGGTTTAAAATCAAGTTACAAGTACCTAATAAGTTGTTGCTTTGAGTCGTGATTCATCTTGAATTATGACTATGAAAATAAGTTGATCTATGGTTGAAACGAGCACACACATTCAAATCATATATCCATGTTGGGAGTAAAAAGTTCACAAGTCATAAATATGAGGGCTTAACATCTAAACTTATATCGACAATGATCTTGTTTAATTGCTTTAGCTGGAACTTGTGAAAAAAATACAGGACGATGAAATTATCCTCAGGACGATCCGTGATTATTCTACACGATCTCATTCTATGATCCCATTGTTGATAAATAAAGGAAGTCAAACTAATAATAATTAAATTTTTTTTTAATTATAGTAGTTGTTTTAAAATATAAAAATTGTGAGAACCGGGACTTGTCGAGTTTTTTAATGATTCTTTATTCCCTTTGATAAACGCTTGGCTACTTTTCCAAGTTATTAGTCGGGGGATTTGAGATTTTTGTTTTCTCGAGGGTGCTTACTTCATAACATTGCGTGGGACACGCAATACCTTAGTATGGGGGATTTTGGTATGTGCTTAATTACACATACCTTTTACCTTTAAAAACGAGCTAAAATAACCAAAAACGGACTCAAAATACCAAATATATGCTTGTTTTGCTAATTGTGTTGTGCAGGAACGGATATCTCACAAAAAAACGAAAAACCAAGCAAAAAGCGACAAAACCAGACACGGGATGGAAAAATGTGTGAAGACGAAGCCCAATCAAAGTCAAGTCAACTCCGAGAAGAAAAAGCAAAGAAAAATATAACTTGAGGGGTCAAAAATGCCAAACCCCTAAGTTATATTATTAAGGAAACAAAGGCAGGGGCTGATTATGCCAATTTGGGAAACTTCATTTATAAAAGAAAGAAAGGGGAAAAGAGAATGAAAAGAAGAAAGATGTGGAGGGGCTTTTCTTGTACACAAACCAAACATACCCTTAATCATCTTCAACCTCTCTCTGTCACAACCCAACTTGTATAAACCCTTTTCCCAATCTCCCGCCAATACCAAAACCAGCCAGCACCTAGTTTTGCTCCATACTTCTACCCTGCAACACTCCATCAACCACTTGACAAAACCTTCCCACTTACCCCACATGGCCACAATGCCAAGTTGGCAATCCAAGGACATTTTCGATCCAAGGGTTGAGAGAGAATACAAGGAAATTAAGGGCCAGGATATATTGTGAGTTTATACTCACAATACTAGCACAAGGAAGCTTTATACTCAGCAAACAAACACAGTCAAGCTCAACAAAGAAAAGTCAATGAAAGTCAAACAGAAGACTTCAGCTTGTTTTTACCTTTTTCTTTGTATAAATAGGGCTAGTGAGCCATGTAGAACAGAGAGTAATTTTTAGTTTTGAAGTGTGTAATTTTTAGTTTTTAATATAAAAAACTTTTTCCTTTCTGCAATTTGTAAAAGTTCCAAGTTTAATGAAATTTCAGTTTGTTTTGCAATTCGTGTTCCAAGTTTACATTACCTTAAGTTTGTTTTAAAGCTATTCATCAAGCCTTTGAAATTCTCTAACTCTTATTTAGCTAATAAGTGTTAACATAAGTTTAAATTCTGCAAACCATTTTAATCAACTTGAATTACCCTTTGGTCATTTATTGTGGAAAGCATTTGGAAGTTGGTTGTAAATGGAAAACCAAATGGACTTATACCCTGAGCTTATTATAAGCTAGGGAGCTTATAGCTACCCTTTTGGTTCCTCTTGTTAGCTAGAGGTTCATTGTAAGTCCTGTATTAATTTCATGCACTTTCTTTAGGTTACTGTAGCATTGCTTTATTAATGTTTTATTTCTGTCTATCTTGCTTAATAGTATTAATATATGCTTAATTTTCCCTCGTTTAAGCTTTTTGTATCATTTATTTATAATTGTTCTTTTAATTGTCATATTTTCGCTAAGCTTCTCATAAGCTCGATTCTGGCTTATTTAGTGTTTCAAAATTCTTTTGAGTCTGAATATTGATCATAGAGCTTAAATCTCAAACTGTTTTTAGCTTATATCATCATAAGAAATCCAATGCTTGCTCATTTAAAGGCACAAAGTAGCTTATTTCAGTAAAATCAAAAAAAAAGTAAATAGACATTTGTGCTTATTTGTGCTTATCCAAATGGCTTAATTTAAAAAAGTGAATAGAGGTGGGCAAAAAGGACCTCAATTAAGAGCTAATTTCCAAAAGCACATTTTCAGTTTGGCTTATCTAGGATTTTAGCATTATCATTTTGGCTTATTTTAGAAAAAGTTAGAGTTTACTATATTTTTGATGCAAAATGAGTTGAGTTAAGTTGTTTTTGTGTGAAAAGCTTTTTGGAATCAGAATTAAGCAACATATAAGCTTTCCAAAACATCTTCCTTTTCAATTTGTTTAATTTTGACTTTTTACAGCTTACTTACTATAAGTAAGTCCAACCTTACTTTCTGGCAATCACACTAAATTTGGATTTTTGGGGCTTATTGAATGCTTATTTTTATAAAGTGCCTTTATTAAAGTTGCTTAAAAACATGTCCCGGACAACTTTCGTGTTTTGAGTTTTGGCTAAAAACGATTTTTTAAATTCAGCAGTTTTGGAGCCTCGTTTCTACTACTTTCTGCAATCAGCAGCTTATTTGGCTTTTCGGGGCTTATTGAGTGCTTATTTTTATAAAGTGTCTTTATTAAAGTTGCTTAAAAACATGTCCCGGACAACTTTCGTGTTTTGAGTTTTGGCTAAAAACGATTTTTTAAAATCAGCAGTTTTAGAGCTCCGTTTCTGCTGGTGTGCACCGTTTTCTGCTGGTATTTGTACCGTTCCAGCAGGTAGTAGCATCGTTTCCTGCAGGTAGGTGTCATCGTTTCTGCTGATAGGGTAAAAAAAATTTTTTTTTTTTTTTTTTTTTTTTTTGCCCGTTTTAGGTTTTGTTCTATTAGATTGTAATTTAGGGTTTCCTTATAACTAATTTTGCTTCCCGTATTGTTAGGAACTTATAATTCAATCAAAATCATTCTCACTCCAATCTAAATCAAACCAAGATCAACTTCAATTGCAGCCCTCGTTGGGAACCTTACCCCCGGAAATCATACTTCCGGAATCTTTTTATCATTGATTCTCTTATATATTTTATTTCTAGGTAGGTCTTGACTTTTTACCTTGGTCAAGGGTGAAGAGTTTGGATTTGCCTAGTATTTTATATATACTATACGACGAGAGTCAGTATGCCTTCAAGTTCCACCCAAGCAATCCTACTTTCCGTGACGAAATCCATAGAGGCAAGGGAGATTTGAGAGAACCATGAGCTGATACTAACGTTGTCCCTGAAAAGATTCAAAGATTTAGAGTCCCCAAATTCTAGCAAAATCCATTTCTCTCCCATGTAACGGATCATAATGTTCATAAAGCCTTCTGAAATAAAAGCCTTTTTGATATTCACTAAAGATGCGAATTCCTTAACTCTTCCAAGCAGACATTTGGACAAATCTTTCGTCATAACACAATCATCCTCCAAAACCAAAGCAGGAGTATCGATATCTTTAGGAGCTTGCAAAACAGTACCTTTCACGACATTCACATACGAGCTCTCATTACCTTTAAATTTCTGATTCTTAGGTAAATTAGAGTTGACATTCACCTTAGGGTTGGAATTTAACTTTCCACCATACGAGTTCGAAGGGTTTGTTTTGGAATTCACCTTAGGTCGCTGAAATCTAGAAATATTCGCATGAAGTTTGTGTTTGTTAATCCAAATCGTACAAAGATTGGAAACCAATCTCTCCACACTGAAAACATTAATAAATTTAACGAATCCAAACCTTTTTCCAGCAATAGATTTTTTCAGGGGGATATAAGCGTCAATGACGTGTCCATATTGCTTACATTTGTTGAACAGGTCCTTAGCCGTGCAATTGTCAGGGAAATTTGTAATATACACAGACACTGAAATCTTCGCCACATCGTCCTCCTTAGACCTGAAACTACCCATATTCGAAAATCTTGGATTGAAGGGAGATCAAACAATTCGAAACAAAAAAAAAAACCATTGAAGCCCCAAAAATAAATCGAAAACCTAACGATTAAATGTCCTATCTTTGATGTCCCACTTTTGTTGTCCCGCCTCTGGTGTCCCACCACAAGGATGTACCACCTATGACGTCCCAACTATAGTGTCCCATCTATGATATTCCATTCGGATCGCCAAGATTAAAGATTCAAAAATTATTATTATTTTTTTTTGGATTGAAGGTAATTCAAGGGATTGAGTGGTGAAGAATAGATGAGTTATTGAAAATAGATCTGAAAAAGTAATGATGGCGTTTGAACCCGCCGGAAGGTAGATCGGAGTTATTTTAATTAAAATTTGTCAGTATTTCGTAAAGTTGTTAGAAAAAACATATAAATAAATAACGTTTGTTCGCCACAATATTTAGTTACGAGTACCCGCCGCCGCATTACGCGGATACCGACTAGTTCTCACTAATCATGATGTTCCTAGTCATGGTAAGTAATGCTATCCAATCTTTTTAGGGGTACCCTTTTCCATAATATATCCTATAAATTTAAGGATGTTATTTTATCTAGTGGGTCCTTTAACAATTTTCTGACTGAAGCAACGTCGCAACCTCATGCAATCAATGTATATGTTACTTTAAATCCCTTATTTGCATTATTTTTATACTTTATGACGAAACTATGTCGTCAAAATCTGTGTTTCAAATATAAATATTCTACTAATAAAGAAATGTCTTTTAACATAACTATGTTCGACTTTAGTAAAAACTTCATGTTTGGCTATTATAAGATAAAATTTTACCTTTCTAAAAATTAAGCACCTTGACACATAAGTTTATCGTTTGTCTGATAAAACTTATAATTAGAGAAGCTTTCGAAAGTACAAATATCGGTATTTCAGTTACAAATACAAGTATATTACGTATGATAAACATGAATAAAAAGGAAAAAGAAATCAATGAATAGAGCATGAGATCGAATACACTAGAAACCCCAAGTTTCCGTGATCAAATGTAAGACGGAATCGTTAGAATGTACAATAAAATATAAAAAGCCAAACAAGATATGAAAAGCAAGTTTCATTCATGAAGAAAATGTTTGAGCAAATCCATGATATTCTAAATGGTGGCGACAAATTTATGACGACGACATAACAACTCACCACCAATCTATTCGTCCTTATGTTATGTTATGTATACATCTTGTCATCATTTCTTTTTATCGTATGGCTGGTTTTTTCGCGTTGTGGCTCGCCTTATCTTACGTTCGTTACGTTTTCCATACGTATGACATACTATAATTGTGATGGTTATGATAAAGTTGACCTTATATTTTGCACTAAGATGTCCTTTTTTGTTAAAAGAAAGTACCCCGTGCATGTTTATTAACGTTTCATACTTAATGAAAAACGTGATTGTATGTTATTAGTTCACGCCGCAAACGTGGGTTTTAAGGTAATACAAAGACGAAGTTTCTAAACAAAGGATTAAGTATTTAGGGTCCCATTTATACAATAATAATTTTGTGTCATTCAAACGTTTGTTCCATGTCGTGTCTATATATTCTAAATGTGATGGGTTATTGGTACATTTAAAAAAGGGAACTACTATTGATACTCTTTTAACCTACCAAATAAATATAAAAAGTACAAAAGCAAGATCTTTTGTCATCCTGTTTACAAAAGCAAGATCTTTTATCAGTTTTTGTTTCGTAGTTTTTATGAGTTTAATACTTTTGACTTGTTAAACTATATATTTTTTGTTCCGTATTTTTCGTTTAACAGTTTTATAATATAAACAAAATTATAAAAAATAAAAAAAAGTAAAAAAAAAACTGAAAAACCAGGGGTACAAATGGTAAATTAGGATGTCTTAATAGCATATCCTTTAAAAAAAAGCAACCATACCCTTTTTATGTTTTTTTGTTTTTTTTTCAAATTTTTTTATATTAAAAAACTGCAAAACTGAAAATACGAAACAAAATATATAAAGTTTAATATGTCAAAATTATTAAACTGTCAAAAAATACGAAAAAAAACTGTGTGTTATACTTTAAACAAAAATGACTAAATGGGGTATTACTTGTGAAAGTGGGTTAAGGAGGTCTATATAGTACAGTCATTATATATTAGCAATATACATTTTTGTTTAATTTTGTATTATTGATATAATTTTGATTATTCTAACTGTAAAAACCACATGTGACTCGATTGACCCATGATGTCTACATCCCACCACCACTTTTGTGAAAAAGCTTGCTTTTTAGTTTCGTATTTTTTTCTTAAAATCCATATATGCCTCTTTTATGAATTTCAACTTAGAAGCTAAAACATTTTGTTTATAATATAAAAATATCTAATATGACATATATTTGTTAAGTTTAGTTATAACAATTTATGTGTGCAACTAATGTTGATCAGTAAATGCAAACTTTGACATAAAAATATATTTGTGTTTATTATATATGTTTTAACATGCAATTAATGCACAAAATTAGCAAATCTTGATCCAAATTGTATATACTATTGTGTCTTACTGGTTCCACTTTACTAACACTGTGGATCAATAAAATTTCATCAGCTTCCATTTTAATCTAGAATTATTAAATATATACTAGTAACTAAGTTTAAGTTTGAGATAATGTTTTAATTGATCACTCTAAGTTTATTTAAAGGGATAATTCCATTTCTAGCCCAAAATCCAACCCCAAAATGCAATCATAAGTCCAGGAACATCTTTTTTCAAAACTAGACCCGCGCAACTAAGCTACT